>CACRXK020002507.1:0-36106 GCA_902702795.2 Paramuricea clavata | reverse complement strand
TAGTCTATGCCACTACACCACTGCAAATCTGCATTCATAGTTCATACGATTGAGCATCTCATGGTTTAAACTAGAAATACATGCATGCAATAACCCCTCGCCTGTTTTCAAAAGATATATACTCAGTGCCGTTGCGAGCACTTCGTCGCAGGGTGTGTGTGTGGTTAGATAGAGGGGGGGGGGGGTTACCAAAAAGTTTCCAGATGTACAAAAAATTTTCAGGACATATAATAATTTTTCCGAAAATACAGTTGTTTTCCAAATTCACTTTCTCAGTCATGTCCTGAGAATTACCTGAATTCCGCTGAAAATCTTCTGCAAATCTACTTAAATGTACGTACTAAAAGTGCACTGGAAATCTACCTGAAATTCATCATGAGCAATAATCAGGGGTGAGTTCCAAGCAAACACTCTCTGATTTATTGTACGTGTATTTCGATCACCTCCCAAAATATTGTGCATCATACTATAGAGCATTTTGCTGTTGTCATGCTCTAGCATGGTTCAAATTTATGAATTTTTATTATATAAAGTATAGTGTTTTACAGAGTTTTCGAGCACTGACAAAAATGATAATCTCAGATGTGAAATTATTCATGATAATCTCACATGTAAAAATGTATCGCCTTTTCAATTATCGCTTTTCTGTAAACATTATCGCTTTTCATTTAAGACTGTCCTTTATATAATAAACAGAAAAATACATGGGTGGTTGCATGGAAATACCAGATTTATTTTTTGTGTTGAACATGACATCTCACTCGTTCGCTGCGCTCACTTGTTCGCTGCACACTCATGTTCAACACTCGAAATAAATCTGGTATTTCGTGCACCCATGTATTATTCTCTATTTAAACTACAGCTAGACTGGTTTAAATTATTATCAATTTATCAGTGATTGTAAAAGTTGGAGATAGAAGTGTTTTGTTTTATCAAGTTGTCGGTGATCGCAAAACCTCCAAATCCTTAATTTCAAATGTTAGAATGTTAGGGTTAGAATGTTAGGGTTTGTAATATATACATTTTAAGTGAGAATATATACATTTTAAGACCTAACCAGGAACGACTGCGAAAAAAGGAGCACAAGGTCCTCTAGTAGGAATTTAACCTAAGGCCCTGCGATTCCGGTGCAGCGCTCTAACCAACTGAGCTACAGAGGCCAGCTGTTGAGCTTTAACCGTAAGTTCATGTATATTTAAGTAATCGGGTGTGCGGGTTATGATAAGGTGGACTTCAATAATTTGGATTCTTGCACTTCACTTGGTGGACTTAATATTAGAATGTTAGGGTTTGTAATCCAAGTGAGAATATATATACATTTTAAGACCTAACCAGGAACGACTGCGAAAAATGCAGCACAAGGTCCTCTGGTAGGAATTGAACCTACTGCCCTGCGATTCCGGTGCAGCGCTCTAACCAACTGAGCTACAGAGGCCAGCTGTTGAGCTTTAACCGTAAGTTCATGTATATTTAAGTAATCGGGTGTGCGGGTTATTAAGGTGGACTTCAATAATTTGGATTCTTGCACTTCACTTGGTGGACTTAATATTAGAATGTTAGGGTTTGTAATCCAAGTGAGAATATATACATTTTAAGACCTAACCAGGAACGACTGCGAAAAATGCAGCAGATGGTCCTCTGGTAGGAATTGAACCTACTGCCCTGCGATTCCGGTGCAGCGCTCTAACCAACTGAGCTACAGAGACCAGCTGTTGAGCTTTAATCGTAAGTTCATGATTGTATATTTAAGTAATCGGGTGTGCGGGTTATGATAAGGTGGACTTCAATAATTTGGATTCTTGCACTTCACTTGGTGGACTTAATATTAGAATGTTAGGGTTTGTAATCCAAGTGAGAAAATATACATTTTAAGACCTAACCAGGATCGACTGCGAAAAATGCAGCACAAGGTCCTCTGGTAGGAATTGAACCTACGGCCCTGCGATTCCAGTGCAGCGCTCTAACCAACTGAGCTACAGCTCAGCCATCTGTTGAGCTTTAACCATAAGTTCATGTATATTTAGGTAATCGGGTGTGCAGGTTATAAGGTGGACTTCAATAATTTGGATTCTTGCACTTCACTTGGTGGACTTAATATTAGAATGTTAGGGTTTGTAATCCAAGTGAGAATATATACATTTTAAGACCTAACCAGGAACGACTGTGAAAAATGCAGCACAAGGTCCTCTGGTAGGAATTGAACCTACGGCCCTGCGATTCCTGTGCAGCGCTCTAACCAACTGAGCTACAGAGGCCAGCTGTTGAGCTTTAACTGTAAGTTCATGTATATTTAAGTAATCGGGTGTGCGGGTTATGATAAGGTGGACTTCAATAATTTGGATTCTTGCACTTCACTTGGTGGACTTAATATTAGAATGTTAGGGTTTGTAATCCAAGTGAGAATATATACATTTTAAGACCTAACCAGGAACGACTGCGAAAAATGCAGCACAAGGTCCTATGGAAGGAAGTGAACCTACGGCTCTGTGATTCCGGTGCAGCGCTCTAACCAACTGAGCTACAGAGGCCAGCTGTTGAGCTTTAACCGTAAGTTCATGTATATTTAAGTAATTGGGTGTGCGGGTTATGATAAGGTGGACTTCAATAATTTGGATTCTTGCACTTCACTTGGTGGACTTAATATTAGAATGTTAGGGTTTGTAATCCAAGTGAGAATATATACATTTTAAGACCTAACCAGGATCGACTGCGAAAAATGCGGCACAAGGTCCTCTGGTAGGAATTGAACCTACGGCCCTGCGATTCCGGTGCAGCGCTCTAACCAACTGAGCTACAAGAGACCAGCTGTCGAGCTTTAACCCGTAAGTTCATGTATATTTAGGTAATCGGGTGTGCGGGTTGTGACAAGGTGGACTTCAATAATTTGGATTCTTGCACTTCACTTGGTGGAATTAAAATTAGAATGTTAGGGTTTGTAATCCAAGTGAGAATATATACATTTGCATATTCTCACTTGGATTACAAACTATATACACCAAATATATACATGTACTATTAATACCGGTACATTTGTATATTCTCACTTGGATTACAAAATATTCTCACTTGGATTACAAAATATGTACTGTACATGTATATATTCTCACTTGGATTACAAACCCTAACATTCTTATATTAATTCCACATGTGAAGTGCAAGGATCCAAATTATTAATTTCAAATGCCTCGCCGGGGCAAAGGTTCGACTGGAAATGCCCAACCCCCGGGATGTGCTTTACAGGAAAATGGCTGGGCGAGGGGGATGGGCACACTTGGATTTGGCTGATGCATTAAAAGTCCTGTGCTTATTCCAGATTGCTTGTCTAATATTTACTTGCTAGAAGTAGAAATTTACTGACCGCTGGATGAAGAAGACATTAAATAAGTACTGGTCAATAAACAGAAATGTATTTTATTTCATAGTATTACAATTTTATTTTTAAACTATAAAAATAAAATATAAACGTGCAGCATAGAATATGCAAATTCGAGGCAAAATTATTGTTGAATCGGTTTATTTATAGGATTTATAACAAATAGCAACTATAAAAGTTTGTACCTTGTCTTCACATCGTAATAGCCAATGCTTTTAAATTTACATATTTTAGAATCAGTTCCTTTCCTGGTAACTGCATTTCTAAATGAAATCATCGTGAGTAGTGAGTGCTGAGCAGGCTGTTTTACTATAAACAAATTTTAGGAATTGTTAGCAACTTTGAAAAATATTTCGTTGCACATTCGGTCATAGTCGGAAAAATGTTCATAGTATGTTGTACCGTCGTTTGCAACTAACGATGAACAGTCGCTCATAAAAACATTCGCGTGATTAGAATCTCCAATGTTTGTCAAGAACAACAACACTTAATTGTTGTTTCCCATATGTGCAATAAAAATAAGTATCAAAACTTTGTCTGAACTTGTTGGGCTAGAGACCTACTGAAAACTTTTACAGGCTTTTTAATGAGAATAGAGAATGTTTTATCTGCAACTGTTCACCCTTAGTTGCCACCGACGGTATTTGACAGCATAAAATTGCCTGTGGCTGTGATAACTGATATAAATAAAATACAGTCTGGTTATACTGACTTGAGCGTGTTATGACAAACTCTTTATTGGAAAATTGTGAAGAAATAGTGGAATATAGAGGGTCGAATATCATACTTAAACTTGTATAGCTACAGTATCATTGGTACATAGCGTTGTGAAGACAAGCCTTTGCTTTTATAATACCTTTCGCTTCAGCAGTCTTTTTTTCCAAGCTTCTCTACGCTTTCCCAGGCGAGCTTCTCTTTCCTCAGCAGTCTCCTCGAGCAAACGTTGTCGTCTTCGCTGGCTCCCTCCTTTTCGCGAGACGTTCGGCTTTCTTGTCGTTTCCTTGCCGCTCTTCATCTGGCTCCATACAGTAGTTCATATCTTTTCAATTGGTATTTGATACCATAATTGTTTTATTAAACTCTTTATAGAGCAAATTGCTTTGAAAGCTGTCAAAGTTTTTTGCAAACGTACAAAATACTGCAGTGCAAAAAGCAAATTATTTTCATGAAGTATTTGTCAGTTGAAGTCGTGATTTGTCATACAACAACAAATTTTAAATTTGACCAATCAGTGTTGGCTATTCAGGACAGTCCGCCATCTTTTTGAGATCAGTGAGGATGACCACCCACGCACAGTGACCCACGCCCGCGATACTTGATGAAGTTTAGACTTGGCTAATGCTTTCGTTTCCCCGGGTGTAAATAGCCCGGGGGAATTAGTACCCTCGCACGGCGCTTCGCGCCGCCGGCTCGGGGATTAATACGGAAAAAATGTTTTATATTTATTTTATAATATAGCACAAAGAAATATAAAGAAAGAAATTTTCCGACGTTTCCGTGTTGACATTGATTTATATCAACACGGCTCTTAGCCAATCAGCGTTCAGAATTTACAAATGCTATATTATAATTAACAAATATGATACACTTTCCGTGTTGATATACAGTTATATCAACACGAGCAACCTCGTCCCCAGGGCCTATTGAGGAAGGAGGCGAAGCAGCAAAGGCCCTGGTAAAGGCTGGTCACGTAATGCTTCAAATTTTGAACATTTCAGAAATTTAACTTTTCAAACCGGGGGTGCGGGCCGCTTTGATTTTATCAAACATGGCCGTGCAAAGGGGCGATAGAATTAACCTTTTGCGACTGAAACCAGAGACTGAAACTATGATGATAAACTTTTCAACTGACAGTGGAAATACTGTAAATATAAAGTCTGCGATGTTCGTCAAAAAAATATGGAATATAATCAACAGCAATACTTGTGGAAGATCAACATTCAAAGAGAAGAGTTTAAACACTCACTGACAACAGTAAATATTTCTTTTCAGCTTGGAAGCGTGTTTTATAATATTTGTCGTTTGGGAGTCAATAACGTACTGTCACTACTGTCAGTGAAGAATTTGATTTGGAACTTTGATGTACCTTTATGAAAAGATTACTACTGAATACAAATGTGCATGTAAAATGTGATTAGAACGTTTTAATATGAACAGTTGCACTGTCATTGACTCAATATATTTTAATGTGGGACAAACATTAAAAAACATTAAAGTACTGTGCCAAGTGACAAAATTCCATGCCAACCATGGGTTACGTATGTATGCATTTTATTAAACGTTTATACCAATATACACTATTTTAAACCTTTGTGTGTGAATTTTGTGTGTTGATTTTATGATATTTGACAACCATGAATATTAATAATATGTTAACAGCAAGTTTACAGTATATCGTATAATACAAAAGCAATATCACTGATATTATCACAAGACTCAAGTACTGTACATGGTCTAATAGATGTTTCTTAGTCAGCAACTATGCTCTTTGACATTGTGGCAATCAGGTATTCTTGGGGCTTTTAGCTTGGCTTTTTTTATACAACTATAGAATACCCACAACTTTCACACCTTACCGCTATTAATTCCTTGTAAACCAAACTAACATACTCATATGATTTAATCTCTAAACTTTACCTTAAACTATTTTGAAGTGATTCTTGTACTTATTTATGTGTCAATGAATGCGGAAAAATGGCGAGGTATTCTATAAGCATTCCGGCATGTGTGTTTTTGAACCTTCACTGTTGAGAGAACATGCCATGGGTCTCCCCAAATTATCTGAGCACTTCAACCAGACCAACAGCTGCCAAATGGCAACTATGCTCAGAGGTGTAACTTAACACTTGCCCGGGGCAAGTGAATATCATGATGGGCAAGTAAACTTTCCTCTTGGTTGCCCGAACGGGCAAGTTGCTTTGCCACAAAAAGCTGGCCAGCTTTCAGTTCATATTATTATTGTCGGATAGAATAAAGGCTGCATAATGGCAAATCATCTGCATCAAATTCATCTAAATTGTTTGGTTATATTATGCATTTGATTCTCTTTTTGGTTATTAAATGTTTATTCATGATATGATAACCGAACGAAATATGGCAGGACTTCATTTATGGCAGGACTTAATTTGGGACTTTATT
This sequence comes from Paramuricea clavata, assembly GCA_902702795.2. Taxonomy (NCBI): domain Eukaryota; kingdom Metazoa; phylum Cnidaria; class Anthozoa; order Malacalcyonacea; family Plexauridae; genus Paramuricea; species Paramuricea clavata. The sequence goes on along the minus strand of CACRXK020002507.1, from coordinate 29,595 downwards.
AGTCCTGTTGTCTGTGCCTTCAATTTCTTATTGTAAAACTAATAAAAAAATAAATAATGGTGATTAGTGTTACATTAAACAAGTGTGCTTGATTCAAATTTTGTTTAATATGTGAGCCAAAGCTAGATCCGAGGTAGTCTAGATCTGAGGCAGTAACATAATTAGCCAATGCCACTAGTCCAATGAGTGGATATGTTGTCTCTCTAATATATACTGGCCCGCGTAGGTACCCCATTGCCTGATGGCAAGTGGATTTATTCAGGGCAACCAATTTTCATGTCCAACTTGCCCTGAGGGCAAGTGGTCAAAAAAGTTAAGTTGCACCACTGATGCTGTATACAAATTATATACCTGAAAGGTAACTTACATCATATTGTGTCATTTAAATACTAATACTTGTATTCTCACAGTGTATTAAGATATACAAATGCACTTGTGATGCCCAAAGAATTGCCACAAAAAAACCCATAAACCACAAATCAGTCAATTTCAGTAAGTAGGGCACACTGCGGCACTTTGCAGCTCAATGGGTTAACTAGAGACATTGTCAGATTTTGGTTAATAACCATAATTGCAAGAGGTCAGTACAGTCTGTAACAATAAGTAATTCAGGAATTCACACAGTTCTCAGTAGTTAAATGATTATCGGATTTCATGTTAAATGATTACCGGATAATGTTGAGCATGAAGAATATATGTATAATATCCTTCATACATTTATAATAATATTCAGGCTAAATATCATAGTTATTATTTTATGTACTATAGTTTTATCAGGTATAAAGATACGAGGTGAAGCGAAGTACCTTTAGGTCTGATAAAGCATACACTGCAAATGTTTTAAATTGCTCAACTGATGGTCGCCAACAACAAATAGTAGATTTCATCTTCCGAATCACCGTTTTCGCCTTGACATTCTCTAGAAGATCTATTGCCCAAAAACCTGAAAAATAGTCAACAATTAACAGATAATTTCGTTCATTAAACGTAAAAATATCAACTCTGACTTTTGCCCATGGTCTATTGGACACTTCGAGAGATCTCAGTGTTTCTTTGGATTGCTTATTGTGAAACGATCTACATACATCGCACTGTGCAGTGTGATCTTTAATATCTCTGGTCATTTCTGGCCAATAGATAGATTCTCTTGCACGACGTAGACATCCGTCTGCCCCTATATGAGTCGAATGAATACATTGAATCATCTGCTTTCTCAGATCATTCGGAACTAACACTCTTTCACCTCGAAAAATCAAACCCTCTTGAACTGTCAATTCGTCACGTACACCAAAATATTGTCTCGCTTGCCCTGGAACGTCATTTCTCTTATCTGGCCAACCTTTCAAAATGACTTTCTTCAGCTCTTGCATGCGTTCATCAGTTTCCATACTCGCTCTGATATCATCCAATCTTGCTGAGTCAACGGGTAAACTGTGCATCACATTGATCGGCTCTACTTCAATTTCGACCGGGGTTCCACCTTCATGAAGATACGCTCGACTCAACGTGTCAGAAAGCTCCATATTCTTTCCACTTCGATACACCAAATCAATATCATATCCTTGCAGTCTTAACAACATTCTCTGCAATCTTCTTGGAGCCATATGTAGGGGTTTTTCATTATACTTTCCAATGGCTTATGATCAGATTGGACTTGCACTGGACGACCGTATGTATACTGGCGAAATTTCTCCAAACGAGAAAGAAAGAAACCTTTATTCGTACTCACAAGAAAAGAAAATTAGTTATTTACATACGTTATAATTTATGAGTTAGAGTACTGGCTGCACAAAATAACCATAAGGGCTAGGAAGAGGGTGCAGCCAATAAGGACTGGGGAAAATATAAACATATAACAAGCTCATGCACAGAACAGCTGTCTCCAACAGGATGTTGGAGAGAACTGCACACAAAATAACCTCATTACAATATTCAGTTTTACATCAAATAATAAAGTTAGTTTTTATTACAATTCTCAATATTTCTGGATCATTTCAATTTTTATTCTCTTTTTGAATTGCGAGAAAGAGAGAGATTTGACATTTTCTTCTAAAGAATTCCATATTTTAACACCTTGGAATCTTATATTAAAGATACCATAATTAGTTCCATTTTTTGGTAAATAATCCCCGAGCCGGCGGCGCGAAGCGCCGTGCGAAGGTACTAATTCCCGCCGGCTATTTACACCCGGGGAAACGAAAGCATTAGGGAAGTCTAAAGTTCATCAAATATCGCGGCCGTGGGTCACTGTGCGTGGGTGGTCATCCTCACTGATTTAAAAAATATGGCGGACTGTCATGAATAGCGAACACCGATTGGTCAAATTTAAAATTTGTTGTTGTATGACGAATGACGACTTTAACTGACAGATACTTGAAAATATTTTGCTTTTTGCGCTGCAGTTGCAAAAACATTTGGCAGCTTTAAAAGCAATTAGTTTTATTAAAACTTTTATCAAACAATTATGGTATCAAATACCAATTGAAAAGATATGGAGCTAGCCATGAAGAGCGGCAAGGAAACGACAAGAAAGCCGAGCGTCTAGCGAAAAGAAGGGAGCGAAGACGACAACGTTTGCTCGAGGAGACTGCCGAGGAAAGAAAACCTCGCCTGGGAAAGCGTAGAGAAGCACGGAAAAGACTGCTGAAGCGAAAGGTAAGAAAAGGTTTGTCTTCACAACGCTATGTACCAATGTTACTATAGGTATACAAGTTAAAGTATGATATTCGACCCTCTATATTCGACTGTTTCTTCACAATTTTCCAATAAAGAGTTTTCATGACACGCTCAAGTAACCAGACTGTATTTTATTTATATCAGTTATCACAGCCACAGGCAATTTTATGTTGTCAAATACCGTCGGTTGCAACTAAAGGTGAACAGTTAAAACATTCAGATAAAACATTCTCTATTCTCATTAAAAAGCCTGTAAAGGTTTCCAGTAGGTCTCTAGCCCAACACGTTCAGACCACACAAAGTTTTTTTTACTTATTATTGTACACATGGGAAACAACAATTAAGTGTTGTTGTTCTTGACAAACATTGGAGATTCTAATCACGCGAATGTTTTTATGAGCGACTGTTCATCGGTAGTTGCAAGCGACGGTACAACATACTATGAACATTTTTCCGACTGTGACCGCATGTGCAACGATATATTTTTCATGAAAGTTGTTATCAGTTCCTAAAATTTGTTTATAGTAAAACGGCCTGCTCAGCACTCACTACTCACGATGATTTCATTTAGAAATGCAGTTACCAGGAAAGGAACTGATTCTAAAATATGTAAATTTAAAAGCATTGGCTAGCTAACAGAATAAAGCGATGTCAAGACAAGGTATAGACTTGCCCAAGTCGCTCGCTAGGGACCGCGCGTAGCAAGAAGGGAGCGCTTGAGAAAGACGGAAGCGAGCGACTTGTGTCACTTGCCTGATTTTGAATCTTACTGAAAAATTTGGCGCGAAAATCAGTTATGAGATAGCCTGTGAACAGGCTCTCAAGCTGAATTGAGAGCCTGCATCGATGACTAATGAATTTGAATATCTGCGTCTCAAATCGTGACGCGAAATTCTCATTGGTCAGATGCTATAATATTGGATCGTCGAATTCCCGTGCACGATCATATAAATATACTGAATCTGAATATAAGCGAGCCAAAGGCAAAGACAATTTCAAGGTAAAATTATAACTTACAGTAAACTACACAACTTACTTTTACTGTAATAGATAACTACTTTACGAGAAGCATATTGGTGTCATATCAATATAAAATTTATCCAACAACAGTCCCTGATATTAAATAGTTGTTAATAGCCGTAGAAACGTGAAAACTGTAGTGTGAAATATATTGTATTTGTAATGGCTAATGGCGCAATAAGGATAAAAATACCAACGTTCGATTCAGCGTAAGAAATTGTACTTACGGATGTCAAATGTATTACTAAACAACGGTATTCTAGCGATTTATGGCCATTCAAAATCAAGCGAAATTGTATTGTTTACAAATTGTTTGCAATAAGTATTCATGTTGACACTCAGTTGCAGTCTGTTTGTCCTTGACCTTGTACTAAGTTGTAATGCCTAATGGCGCAATAAAGATAAAAAATACCAGCTAGCGTTCGATTCAGCGTAAGAAATTGTACTTACGGGTGTCAAATGTATCACTAAACAACAGTATTCTAGCGATTTATGGCCTTTATCTTTACAGTAAAATCCACGCGAAATTGTATTGCGAACGAATCGCTCAAAATTATTCAACTAATTATAAAAAATGCAGTACGTTTGATCCTTGATAACTTTGGTACCGTTGGTTTTCTCTTTTTCGGCCGTATACCAGTGGATTTGTCTCACTTCTCTCTTCATTTTGATAGTATTTTGTGCCCAAAGGCCTCAAACTATTTTATTTTTAACGTTTTAAAGCGCTGTTTATAAATCCTAGCTGGTGGACTAACGCCGGGAGTTTTGTTTGTATAGGCCGCATTGCATAGGCCTACTCTGGGGCGGTAAATCGCCTTAAATCGCTGCGATATAATGCGATTTTGGGCGATTTTAGGCGATTTAAGGAAAAACTGGGACTTTCAAGCACTGCGATTTAGTGCGATTTAGTGCGATTTAAGAAAAAAAATTTAATTTTAGGGATTGCAATTTAGGTGTTTTCAAAGGAATTGAATTCTATATTTTGTTCCGGTTTCCTCCCACAGGGCAAAATTGGCAGAGTGGGTTAGGATAAACACAGTTAGGAAAGTGATATCTTATCCTCATTGTTGTAAAGATAAATAGTCTAGGCTAACATAAGTAATCATAGTACTTGATGTAATCGATCACTGAAAAGCCCCAATGTGGGGAGTGAGCTGAATAATAATGTAATGTTCCACACACATATGCATTGTATGAAGCAAAATACAATTATTAGAACATGTATGTACATTTTATATAAAGCTAGGTTAACTATTGTATTTAACCTGATTCACATATAAAGCTCAATATTCATGAACTTTTCACCCATTCTCTATTTAGAAGCCATTGGGTTCATCTTGGACCCCATAGCAGGGTGTTAGCTAGCCCATATGCTGTCCGTTTGACGGACTCTTCCCAATTGAGGGCTTTCCCAACTGGGTCTACTGGAAAATTAGCATGTGTCCCCCAAAATTTTAACGGTCGGGCAAAAATCAATGCGAAATTGGTCAAAACCTAAAAATTTCAATATTCTGTGAAAAATTTTTCGGATTCGGCGGAAATTACAGAATATTTCTTTGATATCTCCTGAAAATTTTTTTTGGTGACCCCCCCCCCTCGCCAAGAATTTTGGGAAAAATATTCAGCTAAGTCCAGTTAAAACTTTCCCAATTTACGTTTAACGGACAAAACTCTACTTAAGGGGCATGCACTACACATATCGAGTTAAAATTGCAAAATATAATAAATATTTGATTTCAAAAAAAATCACAAGGGGTAGGGGGTAGAAACACACAATGTATTTATACAGTATAACTGAATAGGCTATATTAATCCCATAATTTACCTTGTCACCCTTGTAAGTGAAATTGTCTTGTTTTGTATCATGTCAAAACTTCTTTATTTAGCTTGCATTTTATTTAAACTGTTTCAATCTCGTGCTTTCTTCATGCTACAAACATATTTATAAATTTTTTGATATCTACATCATATGATATCCCAGTGCCATTTCCAGAAACAGTATCGTCACGCATTCGGAAACTGTCGGCGTAATGCCGTAATGTTTAAATTACATGAAGTATATCGTATATAAATGGTAGGAATTCTAAATTATTTTAACTGATTAAAACCAAAATAGTACAGTGTTAATTGTTAAAGAAATGGCGCACTACATCGTGGTTTTGGGTTCGGCAAACAAACAACACCAAAAGATCTATTGTATGGTATGTAAGATGTAATCATTGTTTTACTGTTTATTGTATATACAGGTCTGGAAAATTTAATAGACGAGAGTTGCAAATCGCTCATAACCTCACGTATATTATTCGTTTGATAGCGAGTCAATTAGCGACTATAATTATAACTAGGAGCTAGAGTATAACTATGCACATGTCGAAGTACAACCATTGTATACAATGCAGTGCTCGATCGTACATGCAACAGTGCACAAATTACACGATGACTTTATTATATAAATCAACACTCGTACTCATTGACTTTCGTAGTTTCCTTATCCTACTGTTGTTCTAATTAAAGCCTGGTTCACATATGTCTGCGATGTGTCGGCGGGCTATTGTCTTAGCAGTTCAACCAAATAATTCACAAAAGAATGCGTCAACAGCTGTAAACAATGACGTCGCAGGCATATCGCAGACATGTGAACCAGGCTTAACAGCAATATAGCTAGATTATAGATTAATTTGTAGCCCAGCCTCCATAGTCCATATAAATTGTAGCCCAGCCTCCATTTACACCAATAATGAAATTAGCTCATTCTGGTAACTAGCTCAATTTTGTTGCTTGCAGTGTATCGGATCTATGGGTCGTTCAGATCCCAGAATTACCTAATTATTGTAAAGTCTGCATAAAGCAGAAAAGGCTCTGTTTTTGTCAATGACCGGTGCCTATTGAGTGACCAAATATTGTCAGCCTAATCCACTTATTTGATAGCTAATTCATGTTGCATTACTTTCATTGCAAAGCACCTGGATTACATGATTTGCCCGTAAAATAGCAGCAATTGATAAACTTGGGTACATGGACTGAATGTATCAAGCAGAATGCATGTTGGCGAATTTTAAGCGATCTTAGGCGATTTTAGGCGATTTAGCGGGAGAAATTCGACAATTTTAACCCGCGATTTAGTGCGATTTTAGGCGATTTAGGGCGATTTAAGGCGATTTACCGCCCCAGAGTAGGCCTTATGATATACTAACATATCATACATAACTTATTGCATCATTGCATGTCTAAAATGGAATAAATGAAAAATGTCAATATATAAACTTCTGTATTAGGTAATTTACTGCGCATCCCCGATGTGCTTCTTGTTGTAGCTCACAGTGGATTTTTTTGAATTTGTAAGCACCTCGTCATCAGGTTTCCATTTATAACATGGTGTCGATGATTCTGGGTATGTTGTTTTCATTGCTAAAATGCTTAATAAGGTACCATCAAGCTTAAGGTTGGAACGACTGTCCGTTTTGTTCTTTCTAACAATGTTGAAAAGCCTCTCTTGTTCAGCATTGCTATGTGGAATAACTAAAACAATTTCTGCAACCTTTGACAGGTTTTTGAACCGATTCTGTGATGTTCCTGGCACTTTCAAGTGAGCTAGATGCCACCAGAGAATGTCTACTCTATGATGAGCAATTTCATTGCCATCTTCATCTTGGCCATCAACAACTTTCGCTTCTTCCCATGCTCTTTGACCAATAGCATCATCAGGCAATGTTTGATAATCTACAAATTCCTCATGCAGGATGTCAGGATTGATACCTTGGAGCAACGTCAGCAATGAGAATTTTTCCAAAAAGAACTGCACACTTTCCCAAGTAGTGTCTAGACGCTTGGGAACATTTACCCACACAGCATTGCACAACACATCATTGCCAATTGGGAATTTATCAAAAATGTATTTTAAAGCACTTTTGAAATAATGATGAGCAGCATTGTGTACTTTGTTGTAATCAGAATCATTTATGGTACCATCATTGCGTAATCTGTTCAGTGTAAACTTAGTGGTGCCTCCCAGAAATAGTGATGTTGACTTTATAAAAATACTTTCATCATCAAGGTTTAGTTCGGTTACCGAATCAACATCTATCAAAACTCGTGGTAGAACAATTCGATTAGCAAGCTTTCTTGCTAGACTTTCCATTGCTGGCTGCACAACATGAACGGTTGGTTCATCCCTTTGAAGTAGAAGGTTAAAATGAGTAAACAATGAAATCGCTGCAGATTGAAAAAGCAGGGCAGGCTCTAACAACGGATTGCCAAACCGATCACATAACCTTTGGAATCGCTGATCAGGAGATTCTTCACTTAAAAAGTATGAATTTAAACTAGGATACTTTTTAAGAATTCTGTCTATGCAGCGCTGTAATGATAACCATCGAATAGACAAATGCTTTAAAACAGCTTGATAGTCTTGATTACAAAGCTCAAAATATTCAAGGAGCTTGCCTTTACGCTTCGAACTTTTGCTAAACCAATAGAAACAATCTATGCAAATGTCCTCAACATTAATTCCCAAAATGTCACTAAAAGCATCATTGGCATGACTCGCAGCAATATGTGCAAGATGACATGGACAGCCTGCAACAAATAGTTCAGGATTCATTTCCAGAAAGCGTGAAGCTACAGAGTTATAGGCTCCTATCATTGTATTAGTATTGTCAACACTAAGACTAACACAATTTGTCCACAGCATTGAGTCTCTGGTGAACGTTTCTTCGATAGCTTCAAATATTCGATAAGCTTTGGCCCCATCTTCTCCTTTTGTCAAGCACATGTCAAAAAAATGGTTAGTAACAGTTTTTGACCGATTAATATCAAATAGTCTAATGCTTACAGGGTTCATCTTAGCCACCCCTGTGTCATTGGACCCATCCGTACCAACACTATAAGGATGTGTTTGGCAGTGTTCTATAATGTATTTGTGACACTGAGGGGCAAGCGCTTCATTCAGGATACATGATGTTTTGGTTCTACCACAAGAATATGATGCAGCGATTTTGCTATCAGGAAATATCTCTTTAAAAAGAGGTCCAAGGTGATCCGCAGTAGCTATGGGTAAATTGTGCTGAACGAGAAAGTTTGTAGTTATTACTTCAGCTTTGATAACTTTTTGTGAAAGCGTGGTTTGCTTGTTTGAATTAAACATATTCATAGTTTTCTGTTTTTTCCACGATGCTACATTTTTCGTATGTAGTTCTCCACAACAATGCTTCTTTACGTCACCCAAACCTTGGTGATGACATGTTATGTTTTTTCCACACGGAATACAATGGAACTTGTGTTTAAAGTTGGAAACAGCTCGAATTGGAAATTCTTTAGCCCATTCTGCTTTATAAGCAACTTTATATGTACCAGCACCTTTCCGTTTCTGTGGTTTTGTAGACTTAGCTTGTTTAGAGACATGTTTTGCTCACGCTCACGATCAGTGTCACTGTCACTGTCTGACACAGTCACTGACTCTTCGTTGCTCGATGAAGCACATCGCTTTGAACTTGCGGCTAAAGACAGGAATCTAGTCCGGCTTCTGATTGGCTAATACTGATATCGGAATTAGGCGGAAATCAGATCATCGGTCCAATATCGTCTCATATTCGGAGGTTTTCCGTATCTGACACGTGCTTCGCGCGTCCTCACAGAGACGACTGGGGACGAGCCAGTTTCCGTATTGATAATCGGTTCAATATCGTGTTCTACTCGGAGTCTCGGAACATTGTTTATTGTTTCATATATGGAAGTGACTTTGTGATGTATGACTTTGCAGGTTCATATCTTCGGTTCGGTAAATGCTATGTAGATGAAAATACCACCATTCGATACAGTGAAACTGAAACAATATATCCTAATGTCTAACAATAGTTTTAGTCAAAGACAAACATTATAGCGATTTATGACCTTTGTCTTTGAGGGGTCAAGACATACCATATTTCAACAAATTACATATTTGTTCGAAAAATGTAAACAATGTATCACTACAGACATACCTTTCGCCGAACACAACTTCGGCCCCTTCGAACATATCTTTTTCATTGTAGTCTTGTTCGATTCACAATCAAAAACGCTATATACAGTGTTATTTTCAAGCTTACATCCCTAGTTTTTCATCTTTTATTTCCGTATTATAAAAATATATAAAAAGTCTTTTATACCATATTAACTTTATTACTGAGACCATGTCAAGTAAGACCATGTCATAACAAATCCTTTGTTTACATTTTGAACTGCTATATTTGTAAAATAAGACATACTAACTGAATATCTAACAATTTTCTGGTTCGCTATTGTAAATGAATATAAAGTAGAGTACGTTTCAATTCAAAAAAGTTCGAAAGATGCAAAATTTGGGCAATTTCTATATCTGGCCTTTGGGGGTCCCCCTTTGTTATGAACTTATGAGCAGAACTGTTGCGCAGAACGGACTTGACATGGTCTTATAATTATTGTGTTTCTCCATATTTTAGGCTGACTCTTGTTAGAATATCTGGATATAATATTTTCATCCTGTAAATTGACAAATACTGATGTACAACGAGGATACCTATTTACCGAGCCAAGGATTCGAGCTCGGATTCGAGCTCGGAATCGAGCTCGGAATTCGAGCTCGGAATTCGAGCTCGGAATTCGAGCTCGGAATTCGAGCTAGGAATTCGAGCTTGGAATCGGGCTTCATATAGAATATAAGTTGCCTTAATACCACCGCCTCAAAAAACGTCTCAAAGACAAAGACGCCGCTGTTGAGCAGCGAATTTGATCGCGCGCTTAAACAAATTAAATATTGCAACTAGAAGCACTTCAATTTCGAAAATGTCTAGTCTTAAGTACTCTGTTCAAGATTCGTCCCACGGAAAACCAGTTTATGCATGAAATGAGGGTTACCTGCACTGCGGATTATTGTCAATTTTAATACCACCCTTAAACCATGTGAAGAAATTTGACGCGTGGCATTGTGGCAAGGTGCATGGAATAACCGTCAACACCTTATACTTTGTGACAATGCATTGTGACATGTCACTATCAGTGGCCCTCTCAGTTCATATTACATTTTACTTCAAACAGGCAAACAGCGCTCTTATATAGTTTTATTGTTATTATTATTATTATTATTATTATTATTATTATTGATCTTTAAACACGGTAACCTTTCGCATAGGTGATTTTCAAAGGGCCGTGCGGAAAATAAATGCAATATAAAAGAAGGAACTAATAAACTAAATTATACTTATTTACAAAATATACTTATTTACTTATTTACAAGATGTAATTATTTAATAGATGATGGACAGATTTTAAACTTGTTGATTCTCTTAGGGTTTTCAACAAGTTTACTGGGATGTTGTTCCAGTACGCTGCTCCTCTGTACGAAAAGCTATTTTTCAAGAAATTCGTTTTTGGTTTAGGTTGAGACAGCTTTAAATTACTACTGCGCAGTACGTAACCATTGTTTTCGCAAGTGTGAAATAGTTGTGTTACGTATTCTGGAAGCATGCCATTAATCGCTTTAAATGTCATAAGGAGATCTCGCTTTTTCAAAACTAAGTCAAGAGGTTTCCAGCTAAGTTTTTGAAAAATGTCCGAAGATCTTATAGTATAGTCCGAATTTGTTATTGTTCTTGCTGCTCGTTTCTGAATTAGCTTATATAATTTGTCTAAGTGTGTTTGGTTGTTATTTTGCCAAACAGTAGGCCAACAAAATCTTTGGATTTTCTTAAAAGATTAATATTTTTTGATATCTTGTTGCATTGTTCTTCATTTTGCCTATTCCAGCTAAGTCTATCGTCTATAACTATACCCAAAGCTTCCTTTTTATAAACTCGTTCAATTTGATGTCCGTTTATGCTGATTTTTGGCACGTGATCTAAGTTTTTCAATCGTTGCCGAGATCCAATAATCATATATTTGGTTTTTTCGTTGTTTAATGTTAGTTTATTCGCTGATAACCATTTTTGAGCATTTACTAGGTCTTTGTTAAGTTTGTATTCAATATCTATGGATAAATGCCCTTGACATGATAAAATTGTGTCATCAGCAAATAAATTAGAGTGTGTTGTTTCTAGGCAGTTTGGGAGGTCGTTTATGTAAATGAGAAATAGTAGAGGTCCAAGATTTGAACCTGAGGTACTCCACAACGAATTGTTTCAATATCAGATTTACAGTTATTTAGCATGCAAATTTGCTTTCTTTGATCTAAATACGATTGGAACCATTTGAGCGTGTGGTCGCGTATCCCATAAACTTGTAGTTTTGACAATAGAATCTGGTGATCAATCGTATCAAATGCTTTTTTCAGGTCTAAGAAAATAACCCCATTTATTTGACCCTGGTCCATTGATTTCAACCACATTTCAGTAGATTGTAGTAACGAGGTTTCGGTTGAGTGATTGCGACGGAAACCTGATTGATTTTTTACAATTATGTTGTTGTTATCCAGGAAGGTATTTAGTTGTCTACAGACTAATTTCTCAAATATTTTGGCGATATTTGAAATGACTGATATCGGTCTATAGTTTTCACATAAGGTTTTGTTTTCTGACTTATATATTGGAGTCACTTTGGCAAATTTCCAATCATCTGGAAATATTCCTGTCCTAAGAGATTGGTTAAACACTTCTAGGAGTGATTCAGTTATTGTATCGCCTGCCTGTTTTATTAGCTTAGTTGAGATCTTATCTAGACCCGTAGATTTTGCCATTTGCATATTTTGTATTTCTCTTTTCAGCTCATAGCTTGCTATGCTATGAAAGTGAAATACATTTGTGACTTGGTCTATATATGACAAAGGATCAGGACTACAGCCATTGTCAGCAATGTTATTTGCTAATTTGGGACCTATAGAAGTGAAGAATTTATTAAACTCGTCGACTATGGCTTTATCTTGTGTTACATTTTTTCCATGGTCTACGCTAAGTTCATTAACAATTGTGGTTTTGGATTTCCTATTAAGCAGATTATTTAATGTATTCCAACCTTCTTTACTATTTTACTGTTTTGTTGTTTAGTGTTGTAAAATTGAACCTTAGTTGCTTTGATTCTTTTGTTAAGTTCATTTCTACAACGTTTATAAGCTTCGTGGTAATTAGAAGAGTTAAATTTGACTGCTTTTTGTTTCAGTAGGAATTTATGATGCGCAAGGTTTTTTATTTCGTTTGTCATCCAAGGACAGTGCTCACTTTTGACTTTCCGAATCCGAAGTGGAGCATGCATATTTGCAATATCAAGAAAAATAGTTTTCCATACCTCCCACGCATGATTTGGGTCGGCATAATTATAGAGGTTGTAGTGTCTTTGAAATGCCATTTTTAAGTCGTATTGAAATGCAGATGAATTAAAGTATTTAAACTGCCTTGTTTCTACAATTTTTGGTTCAGCCCTAGGTATTCCTACTTTGCGGCAAATGTACACTAAACTGTGATCACTCAGTCCTAAATGTATCACTCCAGAGTCTATAATTTTGGTATCGCTTGCTTTAGTCATTATTATGTCAATTAATGTTTTAGATGTTGTCGTTATTCTAGTCGGACTTGTAATGTGTTGCTTTAGCTGAAACTCATTTAACAGATCAGATAATCTTTTTGTATGATGAGTGGGACTGTTTGCCATCATATCGCAATTTAGGTCGCCAGTGATAATAATATCAATATGTGTATCATCTAGTTTTCGCAGTAACGTTTCGAAGTCGTTTAATATGCTAGTGTTAGAATTTGGTGGACGATACCATGTAACAATTAAGAGTGGTTTTGACTTAGGTTTTTGAATTTCAAGACAAATAGATTCTAAGTTGTCTGGAATAAATTCGATATGGTTTTTATAACTAATGATACTTCTTATATAAATTGCTACACCGCCGCCATTTCGATCTCGGTCTCGTCTTACAATATCATAACCTGGTATCTTAATAATATTGTCGTTAATTGTATTGTCTAATCTAGTTTCGTTTATGCAAAGAATGTCGAATGACATTTCCTTCATGAATAATTTAAGCTCATCCATGTGTTTCGGCAAACTAGTGATGTTTAAGTGGCCAATTTTAAAACCCTTTACTTTTGGATAAGACTTATTAATTTGGAAAGGAATTTTTGGGCTTTTCGAGGTGCAGCGTGCTGGACTATCGGAAATATCTTTGTCGACTATATTATTATCGCTGTGTCTTATGTCATTATTATTGTCGTTACCTAGTCAATTCCTATTAAATGGTTTACGTCAACATTATTGTGCCTGATAAGACACCAATTTCGTTCTATACATAGTTGGGCTAATCCCTTGTTATATTCGTTTACCTTATCAGCCAATGTTTCATCGTCATTTCTTGTTATGATTTCTGATAAAACTAATTCAATATTCCCGTTTTCTCGAGTAATGCTCTCTCCAAGCTTTTGTACATGTGTCAACAATTCATCTGGCGTCATTCTTTGTAGATCATTGGTTCCGACGTGTAAAATAAGCTTATTTGGTGCCGTGAGTAACGTTGGTTTTACATAGTGATTCATTTCTTTTATTCCCGCACCAGGAAATGTTTTTACAACAATTTTATGCTTCATTCCTTGTTGAATTCGTCTCGCGTTTATTTGTTTAAGCATAGAATCGCCCAAAATAGCAACTCTTGATTGTCCTACGCGCGGAGATCTGCGAGAATCTTGGGCTCGCTCGTTGTTGTTGTTATTTCGGTCGTTGTCTGCTTGTTGTTTTCTAGGCGCAGAATAGTTACGTCTTTTGTCTTCATTGGACCTGATGGTGTGTCTGGGTGGTTCAGATTGATTTCTATTCTTAGGTAATTGACTTTGAGATAATATGTTAATCTCGTCGTCACTTTCATCAACTAAAACAGAATATTGATTATCTGTCTTGGCTAGTCCATTGTGACTATTTTCCCCAGAGTTTTGTCCACGTTGTGTGCTTTCATTCTGATTTGGCTTACGATTTTTAACAACATTCCATGACCATGTACTTTGTTTATTTGTATTGCAATCATTTTGTACAATTTTGATTGCTGTTATTAAACTTTTCTGTTCATCTTCTAGTTGTTTAACTTTCGTGTGTAAGTCCGATGCAATACACTTATAGTTATTGACTTGGTCCGATAGTATGTCGATTTCTTGCTTCAGTTTGCCATTTTCTTTAATTAAGGAATTTCGGTCTTCACTGATAGTTTCTTCTGTTGTTTTGGACTGTCGAATTTCCTGCAAAAGCTCATCGAATTTGTTTACAAAACACAGTTCAAGGTCTCGTATACTGTCGAGTACTTTGTTGTAGTTCGATGTCTCATGTGAATTTATTTCGATATGACTGTTTTCGGTCGAGGCTGTATTTACGCCGTCTCCCTCCCTGTCGCCATTTCCTTCACTGACAAAAGCGTTTGATAACTCGGTTTCTTTATCAGCTAGGTTGGCCATTATTCGCAACCGAGAGTTTATTTCTTCGACTTCGTCTTGCTCCCCTTTAATAATTAAAGAGTAATTGTTTGAATACCACCGCATTTCGAAGTTGTCCATCTCTAGCAGCTTACAATGACCACCAGGGCCGAGGCGATGACCATTTTGTCTGTGTCTCGAGCAACTCGTTCATCAGTATTTCGAGATTCTCGAAAGAACCTGTCCATCTGAGTTTTCCTTTTTCAGTAATATTAAGATACTTAACGACATTGATGTTATTCGCTCGCTTAGATTCTACATTTTTTGTTGTATTCTCTTCAACATCGCTTAATTCGGCGTCAGAGCTCACAAATAAGCGTCCGTCCGCCATGCTTGTCTTGTTAAAACTAGAGCCAGTAGAGGGGACGGCTCTGAGCTAACTGTTCGGTTAACTCTAACTTCTGAGCTAACTGTAACGGCTCTGAGCTAACTGTTGCTGTTCCTTGTACGATTATGTGCGTGAGGCACTTGCCTAATGCGTAGTCGTCAGGGAGACAAAGGTGTGACCCTTGGTAACGGGCGATTAGTTCTAATCGCCCGCTCTAGCGGGCGATTAGAACTAATCGCCCGCTACAGCGGGCGATTAGTTAGTAATCGACCCTGTTGAAACAAAAGAAACCCGGGCAACTATGCTATTACACTAATAAACGGTTTGCTTTTTTATTTTAAATTCCAGAAGCAGAAGTTTATGCACCTGTGGCATCAACTTAGTGCTAGGGCATTCAAATTATAACAATGGGATAATTTCTATAGTGTCACTTTTTTTTTGGGACATCGCTGTACAGGGTGTCCCAAAAAAAAGAAAACTATTGAAATCACTTATTGTTAAATTTGAATGCCCTGCCAAACAGATGGACGTAATGATACGTAAAATATTGACAAGGTGCATGTATTAGAATTTAGTTAGGAATATCTCCTGGTAAAGTGCGCGATTTTCTGCTCCTGGGAATTAAAAATAGCTTCTTAAACAGTTTCTTTATGCATAAAATTTACTTATGTCAATCATTTATGCACTCGTGGGAACCAACAGAGCGCTAAGGCATTCAAATTCTAACAATTAAATTGTTATTGGTGATTTCAATAGTTTTCGTTTTTTTTGGGACACCCTGTATATATGCAGATGAAATCTCGATCGTTTCGGCGTATTTCGGCCATTATACGCAGTGGTTCGAGCATTATACGCGGTGCTTTCGTCATTATACGGGGTGCTTTTAACATAATTTCCATATTCTTCCATGTATATAATCTCACAATTGCTATGTGGCTGTGCTTTTTGCCTCTGGTCTGCAATGACAATGGCATGCTTTTAAAAGGTTTATTTATAAAAAGGTGACTGCCTTGTGAGTTCTATATTATCATATAGTGTTGATTTATTAGTAATAAACAGTGGCGTGCTGGGTACTATTTTTCTGGGGGGGCCAGTCGGCTGGCAACTAATATGCGCCCCTATAATATTACCCTTGATAAACGAGGGCCGAAGGCACGAGCCGAGCGCCACAGGTGCGAAGTTTGTCTAGGGTGGTCTGGGGGCACTGTGCCCCCCGGGAAAATTTTTGAATTTAGAGTCTCTGAAATGCCATTTCCTGGACTTTGGGGGAAGATTTGACAGAAATCTGATGGTCAGGAAACGGCATTACAACGTGTCGAAATTTGAAAATTGGTTAGAATTTAGTAGTAGCACTTAAATTGGGCAATGCTAACTACTTCCAGCAATTAATCTAATCCCAATTTTATTCTCTACTGATCTGAATTCATTTACAACTTACAGCTCTTTTATACAATAACACACGGACCCCACGCATATGCATGATTCCCGTGATCGCTTCGAAGCCTGATCAATATTCCGGTAATGAGACATTGCGTGTGATCACTGATCATGTTTCTATATGAACGAGTGATTTCGTGTGAGTCGTGAGGTAGCAAATACGGTTAGACAAAATAGTCTGCAATTTAATATACTCACTCACTTTGTCGCCTATGCGCTTAGTCTGTTTATAAGTGTATAAACACATCTTTCCTTGGCGGAATTAGTAACTATATTTCTACGAATGCGTTTCTTCCCACCTACTTTCAAAATTCGGCGCGGGATCGGCGCCCCCTTTTCATTTTTGCGCCCCTCAAAAATTGCCAGCTGGGGGGGGGGCGTGGCCCCCGCCCCCCCCCCCTGCCAGCACGCCACTGGTAATAAATCTGTGTATATAACATATATAGGTATATAAATTAATATAACGCAGCAAATGCGCGCCAAGCAGTATAAACGCGGCTGAAATACGATATTAATTAAAATCTTGAACGTGCCGTGCATGTCATTATCATTGCCCTTTAATAATTATGATCATTGAAGCGGGGCCGTTTTGACTTTGGGCCGTTCTGACCTAGCACCGTATTTGTAGGAAAATTCTGTCTATACAATTTGATATACTAGATATCACAGCCATACCTGCCATTTTGATCTTTTCCTCGCGTTAGATAAATTGATAAGAGCATTCATTCTTGTTAGCCATAGTACCTGTTCGGCTGTTTCTCTTTCGATACGAAACTTCGAGCGCCGAGTTATCATACGGCACATTCAAGTGTCTAAATTATGGATGATTCAAATTCATTACAAATATTTCTTACTCTTATTCTTTAAATATTAAAGATTTGGGAACAATGCTATACCAAGGCATTATAGCATTTCAATGCCCTATAGCATTTCAAGAGTATAAAAAAATATAAAAAATTTTTTCGTATTGATATATAGTTATATCAAATTGAAAATTGTAAGAAAACACTTGAAATTGTATGAAAATTAGTAAGAAATTGTATGAAATTGTGAGAAAACACATGAAATTGTATGAAAATTGTACTCGAAATTGTATGAAAACACTCCGCCCTTCGGGCTCGTGTCTCCATACAATTTCTCGTTTTCCCAATTCCACTCGTGTTGATATAACTGTATGTCAACACGGAAAATGTTTTATATTTGTTAATTATTAATCGTTTTCACAGGACACTATCTAAGTGTATTTAACATTTCGTATATTTTGATACCTCACAGTTTAAAACATCATGGATGACTTGCATGCATGTCGCGTTTCATCAGATTTATGATTGAATTGTATGGCAAGCCGTGTTGCTGCCAAAAGTCGGTCGAATGTTATATTTAACAAATATAAAACATTTTCCGTGTTGATATACAGTTATATCAACACGAGTGGAAACTGGGAAAACGAGAAATTGTGTGGAAACACGACGCCCGAAGGGCGGAGTGTTTTCGCACAATTTCGAGTTTTCACTATTTCCACGAGTGTTGATATAACTGTATATCAACACGGAAAAAATTTTATATTTGCTTTATAACATAGCACAAAGAAACATAAAGAAAGAAATTTTCCGACGTTTTCCGTGTTGACATTGAGTTATATCAACACGAGTGGAAATTGGGAAAACGAGAAATTGTGTGGAAACACGACGCCCGAAGGGCGGAGTGTTTTCGCGCAATTTCGAGTTTTCCCAATTTCGGTTTTCCCAATTTCGAGTTTTCCCAATTTCGCACAATTTCGAGTTTTCCCAATTTTTCGCACAATTTCGAGTTTTCACAATTTCGAGTTTTCCTGTAGCCTTCCTTAGGCCTCCTTTGGGCTCCTTACCCTCCTTAGGTAGCACTCCTTAGCCCTCCTTATGCCTCCTTAGGGCTTAAGGAGGTGAGGCCTAAGGATGGCTAAGGAGACCTAAGGAGGGCTAAAGAGGGCTAAGGAGTGCTAAGGAGGTCTAGGGAGTGCTAAGGAGGGCTAAGGGGACCTAAGGAGGCTTAAGAAGGGTTAGGGAACCATAAGGAGGCTTAAGGAGGGCTACGCAGGCCTAAGGAGACCTAAGGAAACCTAAGGAGGATTAAGGATCCCTAAGGAAGGCTACGGAGACTTAAGGAGGCCTAAGGAGACCCTAAGGAGGCCTAAGGATGGCTAAGGAGCGTAAGAGGGCTAAGGAAGGATAAGGGAGGCTACTGATGGTTATTGAGGGCTAGCGATATCTAGCATGATGATACACTACAATAAGGGGTCACATATCTACCAGTACCAATGCACTACTTCATGCAACCTACACCTAACGTTAAACGAGAATCGAAAACTCGCTAGCGAGAATTGAAAAACTCGCTAGCGACAATTGAAAAATTCGCTAGCGAGAATTGAAAAACTCGCTAGCGAGAATCGAAAACTCGCTAGCGAGAATAAAAAAACTCGCTAGCGAGAATTGAAAACTCGCTGACGAGAATTGCAAACTCGCTGGCAAGATTTGAAAAACTTGCTACAGAGAATCAAAACAACGCATTTCCAAAGCTGAACAAGCATATTTTTTATCTCAGTACCATTAACATTTCACTCGAGGATAGGTTTCTATATAACTGTACTATACTGATATATAACACTCGACCGACTTTTGGCAGTAACGGCTTTCCATAGAATTGTAGAGAAAATTAAAAATGACTATAGTAAAATACTTTGCCAAACTATCTTGACTTGTTTCTTTCTTGACATATTCAAGAATGTTCGATGCGCAAATTCTCCTAACTATGACGTCAAATTGCATATAAAGACTTTGTGAAATTTAAAATTATGAATCTAAAAAGATAACTAATTCGGAATCTGTCGTCATATAGTATATATTTGTAGCATGTTGACCTAACACATACGCACGGGTTTTACGATTTCGATGAACGAAACAGCAGTTTGTTTTTTGTTGTTGTTTTTTTTTGGGGGAGGGGGGGAGTTGTTACGCAATGTGACGTCATAATGAGAATAATTTGCATATCAAACGTAAGCCGGTTTTCCACTATTACGAAAAGCAATAGATTTTTGGGAACTTTTTTGGTAGCAATGTACCTATATGCCTTTCACATAAACCACAAACCAAGTACTTCCCACATGGGTACCACGAAGCGAAATGATTTTGGCCCACGGCCTATATATGCGGAATTGTGCTCGCGGAGCGGATTTTTTTGGCTTTTTTAATTAATTCCACCCGAAAAATCTCAAGACAAAGAAAATTTCCGCCTAGTAATTCCCGGCTTGAGATAATTTGGGAAAGTGACTTATTCTGTCAATTTGAATTTTCTTTACAACGCAATCATAAAAAATGGTGTAAAATTTCGTTGCATGAGCAGTTTAAATTTAGTTTGAGAAATAAAATATTTAGTGCACGAATATATATTGAGATCAGTTCTAGACAATGTGGAACACTTCAATTTCTGAAGGTTGAAAGTTCTGTGTTCCTGCCAGGATGGTGTTTGCGTTGCTGACACCAGATGGAGCTTTGTAGTTATTCAAAATTGTGTATGAATAGGTATTCGAATCTGCTTCATTGGATATGTATATATCCCAACCATATCCAAATGTTGGTCCATAACTATTGTGTGCGAAAATTGCGCGCTGGTCATTTTGGTCTTTCAGTGAGGTTTTAAAAGGCAGGAGATTTTCTTTGTTGCGAAGAGAGAATATGAAGGATCCTCGAGCTTGTTTGCAGTCACTACCTGTTATAACGTAAAAATAATGTTTTGACATATTTAATCAAATTTATATTGAGTATCGGCACAGTAGTGTTGCAGCCGCGGACGAATTTGAAAAATTTCAAGTGTTCATGCATATGTTGCATTTAAGCCTGCCACACACGAAATCATTTGGCTGAGCTAGCCTTCACCCCTGCCGCTAAGCTTGACCTGAAGTTCAGGCCCTAATCAAGTATTAGCTTATAACTCTAATATGTTTGTCTCAATCGTAAAATAAAGAACTAAGCTAGTATTTTATTCGCTCTAATTTCGAAATAGCGGCAAATATCACGTATCACGTGAGAAAGATATGCGCTCTTATTGGCTACTACATATTCACAGCTGAGCTTATAACTCACAACGTCCGCAATAGATCGCAAAGTTGCGATCCTTGCCTTGCGTGAACAAAATAATCAAACACAATAGAATTTTTCCTCACGGTCTCGCTGTCAAATTCCGCAGCAAAAGCCGTGTATTGCCACGCGTGCATGGCGATTAGTTCAGCCAAAAAGCTCTTATATGTATGTGCGGCAGGCTTTATCTAACGCGGTATCTTTCATTTAAATAATTTGTCATAACCATTTATGAGTGTGGTAAAAGGAGAGTACTGATTACGTTTATTCATGGAAAATAGATCCGTAATTTCACGATTCACGAAGAAAACGTGCGTTTCACGAAAAATTAGTAAGACGCTGTTGCTGAAATGTTTCTTTCGCTTATACCCACTAAACGGCGTATAGGTATTGTACAGTTTATGTATTTCAGTCGAAGCAAGATAAGAAATGTCCATTAGTTTGCTAATTTTCGACTTTTTCTGCATGATCAAAACGACTTTAATGAAATGGTCATCTTCTCTACGGCCAATGAACATCTTCTCTTTTTTCGATCCATCGCACGAAGCTAGCGTGTAACTGATTATTTACCCACTCACTGTCGTACTAGTTTGGACATGCACCGTTTAAAAATGTATTCCGAATTTATTGTTCAAACTCCTGTCCGGTTATACCAAAAACGCCACGCTTCTCAAAATATTAATTATATAATTTACTGTTGAGAGTATAATCTATACGCTTACATGCACCTGCATGCAGGCATATCTGTACGTCTCGTTATCTTCAAGCAAGGGCTCTGGCATTTTTCTTGTTCAAAACAGTTGAAAACGTGATAGGAAAAACTATTGTAAGTCTCACCATCCCAAGACTCCGTAGCATAACCACCGAAGATGTATTTACCAACTTTTATTATGGTCACGGTTGGTTTCTTGTTGTCACATTTAGAATGGAAGGTAATGGATGCCCATCCATGTAGAGTTGCACGCCAACACAGCTTCCAATTACTGCTTGGTTTTCCGGTCCATGAAGTTAAACTTGACGGAAAGTCAGCTGGTTCTCCAGACAATATGACGGAGTCGGAAAGTGTCGGAACGTTAACTAAATGAGAACAAGAAACATGATGAAATTCTAACGGTCAACACATCTTTTTATTCATTGTATTTTTGTTTTATATAAGGCATTAGAAATGTTGAAACGATCGCATATGAAAGAAACATCAAGTTAAAAATTAAATCCCCAAAAAATCAATTGCATTTAATTTTGATCGTCTTTAAAAAATCTCACTCGTGCAGGTGTTTTTCCAAACTGGTATAGCTATATGGTCTCAAATTCGTACCCTTATCTATCTCCTCATTATCGGTTGATATTCAACTTTCCCAAGAGCAGCATCGAACAATCTCTTTAGCCCGAGATAAAGGTGCCTCTGGATGGTTAAATGTCTTACCACTGCAAGAAGAAGGCTTCTGTCTGAATAAAGAAGAATTCAGAGACGCTTTGGCGCTGAGATATAACAAATATATCCCAGATCTCCCAAGCATATGTCCCTGTGGAAAACCTTTCGATCCTTACTACGCGATGGAGTGTAAAAAAGATGGCTTTATACATGCGCGCCACGACCAAATGAGAAATCTGGAAGCTGCTCTCCTCTCTGAAGTCTGCAATGATGTTTCTATCGAGCCACCTTTACAACCGGTGACAGGAAAAGAATTTGCCTTGAGATCAACAAACACAGAAGATGAATCACGACTTGATGTGAAAGCTAGGGGTTTCTATAGACATGGCCAAAGTGCATTTTTTGACATAAGAGTAGCACATCTTAACGCCGCGTCCTATAAGTTACTACCAACCCACAAGATCCTCTCACGTCATGAGAATGAGAAGAAAAGAGAATAAATCGAAGAGTAATTGAAATTGAGCAAGCAGTTTTTACACCATTGGTCTTTGGCACAAATGGTGCGATGGGTAAAGAATGTGCGAGATTTCACAAGATTCTTGCTACAAAGCTGGCAGCCAAATTTGGCAAACCATACTCAATAACTATGTCTTGGCTACGTACGAAACTCTCTTTTTGTCTGCTGAGATCTTCCCTTCTATGTTTGAGGGGCACTAGAGTTCCTTTTTATATGAATAATACTAGTTTGTTTGACACTTTGTACTAACTTGGACCTTTTTAAACGAATTGCTTTAATGGATTTTATATATTTTTAATGTATCTAGCTATGCTCAATCTATGAATAAATCTTTTCAGTATCTATCTATATAGCCTACATAAATAAACAATCCAACAAACCTCGGCAGCAAAATAATAAATTACTTAAGCAACAGAATTGCTGCACTTGCAACAAAACTGAATTGAATGATTGCTATAATTAATATTGTTATATAGTTAGTGTCAAAGTTCAATTTTTCTATTTGCCGATTGGTCAAAACCGTGTCACGTGCCGGTCCACAAAACGTCATGTTCGGCAACCGGTCCGCAATCAAACATTTATTGACCGGTCAATAATAAAATGGGTGCAATACGCATGCGTGTCCACCTTGAAGTTCCAAAGTTCATTTTTAAAACTTTTTACTAAACATTTACGGCGTTCTATTTATCCAGTTTTGGTTTCAAATTAAGTTCACAGTGAATTATTCATACTTTGACACTTATATATACTATATAACAAAACACTTGTTTACTGAGACCTCGGGAAAGCAGTGTGTTTTGTGGCCCCTCGACCGCCTTTGTTGCCCTCGGCTTCGCCACGGACAACAACGGCGGTCTCGGGTCCACAAAACACACTGTTTCCCTCGGTCTCAGTAAATAAGTGATAATTATGTAGTGGACAGTTTCATGTTGATCGAAGTTGCATGCAGCATCCGAGCGAACGTGCGTAAACCTTTTTAGCATGGCTTGATATCAGTCCTTGTTGCAAAAACTTCTGATTCTCATTCTATTTCATTTGTATCTTTTCCTTTAACAACTCACCAATTTGGCAGAGATCTCCACTGAATCCCTTTAGACATTCACACCTGTACGGATCAGAACCAGGTCCATCTTTGAGATAAATGATCGTCTTTCCTCCATTTTTACAACTCTTCATTTTATTACACGGAAACTGCGAAACAAATGTGTTAGAATTCAGCTCACCATAAACTAGGAGAAATTCAGCCTGCAAATTTAATTGTTTATATAAGCTGAAACTGACAGAATAACATCACAAATTAACTATAATGATTATTGGTCGGTATTTTTAAATGAGAGCAATTTTTAAATGATAATTTTACCGCAGTGCATGGATGTCTTCAAATATAGCCAACTTTTTCATTAAATTTATTTCATTTTTGGAACTATAGAGTAAAAAGATGCAATAGTGCATCAACTGTATAGTATACAATTTTCTCAAAAAAGTATTTAGCTACAATTTTCTCACAAATATAATTGAGTCCAAAGCCAGGATGAATACAAATTTGACTCTAAACCATTCTAGATATATAGACTGGTTTTTTACACTACACAACTTTTGCCTAAAACTGTCGCATGCAACCTGGTTACAATTTTAGTTGTACTCCAGGTGATCTCGTGTTCGTATTTTAGCCAATCAGCGCTCAGAAAGGGTTGTCCGAATAGAAATCCATTTTGATGTATTCAGTCAATTATATCTTTCGTTATTCTTTATGTAACTATGTTTGGTTATGAGAACTATAGCTCTGACAAAAATATGGAATCGAAATAAAGTATATTACAGGAGATATTCAGTTGTTTTAATCATAAAATGGATTTCTATTTGACAACTAGTGCCAGTACTTTTCCGCGTATCAAGATCACCTGGCTGTTTAAACCATCACACATGCATGCAACGCGTATATATATACGTCGTCTTGTTATATAGCGACAAAAGTAAAATCAGCAACATAATAGCCTGTATTTATGACAGCAATAAATTATTGCATTTCATGACAAATAAAAACTCCATATAAACGAGTTTTAACTAAACTAACCTACTTAAACGGTTTCAGCTGCATACCCTAGCTGTTGTCTGTTGTGTATGTTTCTTATCTTTTATACATTCTTTATTTTAACACAAACGTGGAACTGACAGTCTCAGTTTATAAACTGGCAAGTTCTGCTTAAATTTTGTTTATTTATATACATGCACGTAGCCTGAACCGTTCAGGTGGACAACGATTTTTAATCATTTTTTACTTGTTGCCTAGTGGAATACGTTGCACGTTGGCATGGTGGCATCTTGGCCTATAAGCTGTATATTAAACAATATAAGGTATATAGCTAATAGGAAAATTTGTGAAGATCGCTTAATTTTCATGCATTCTTTCCACTAATTAACTGCCTGGGTTTTAAAATTGCAATGCATGATTATTCTTTCGACACAAGAAAGAAAGTATGAAACGAAAACGTTCAACGAATATTTTGCCAAGAATTAGTTCGAACCTGCGATTTGCCGTTCCCGGAAACGAGAAGCTTAAACACCCTATTGCTTATACTAGATAAGCTAATTTTGGCAAAGTTTATTAAGTATATATTTTACTGCAGTTTCGTACCTTTCTTGGAGCAACGGGATGATAAAATATCCAGCCTTTGTCATCAGCGTTGCAATCATGAAAGTTGTGATCCAGCGTGTGTGTTAACTGGCAGTTTGAAGTCTTTTTCTGGTGTTTTTTCTTAAAATTGTATCCAGCACAGAATGGATTTTGCAAACACTTCATGCCACAATGATTATGGAAATCATACGTCGCTTCAGAGAGAATATCTTTTGTTAAAGGACAAACATCTACAACGAAAAGATTATTTATCAGGGAAAGAAAAACGTTTATATATACATGCGGATAACTATATTGTTGCAGAAATGACATGAAAAAAACCCCACAATATATAACTCTGTGAGTTAGAAGCAAGAATAAGGTTTCCCTATAAATTAAACTTACCTCCATACAGCGAGCGAAAAGGAATCGCCACGTTCGTGTAATCGTCACGCATGCAGTATTCTTGTTCCATTGTAACTGCAAGTGGCAACAAGATCAGGAACATAAATCGCACAGACATGAGCGCTGTTTGAAGAAAGCGTTTCATTTTGTTGTTATGAGAGAACATGCACAGACTCGGGTAAACCAATTTTTTGCTTGTTTTGTGAACGGTAAACCAATTTTTTGCTTGTTTTGTGAACGTCGACTGCAGCGATCTGATCGAAACTGAAGTAAGTGGCGAATTTTAGGACGTTATATATAGAGCTATACATACGACGCGCAAATAATTAATTCCCATGCAGTTATAAGCTCATTAAACATGTTTACATTACAAAACTAACAGTGAGATAAAAAACGTGCGTAGCCCTTGGCATTTACGGTTTTCCACTTTGGTTATTTGAGCGTCTTAGTCAAATTGCCAAGTGAGTCTCTTTAAATCGTCTGTCAAATTTTCACCTGCATGTTTACGGGTTCGTCTGGAACAAATTTAACGCAAATATAAATTTTAAACACCAATACTATAGCAGTTTTTGCGCTGATAGCTTCAGCATGCATGTACCTATCATATGAAATTCAAGTAACTCCAAAAAGATGTTTGCATAGTACACTAGTCGAAATCAATTTTGTATTGTGCTGTGTAGAGACCGATATACCTGTACTTAGCCCGCTAAGGCTTAGATCATTGTCAGTTCAGATCTATTTTTAAAAGGCAACATTGATGTGAATAATTTATAAAACTTTGGTCCCATTTTGGAGAGATAGTTTCCTTATATTCACAATAAAATTTCCACTTAAAACCATTTGATGGGCAATAATATTTTTGAACGCCCATGTTTCGTGAGTGCAGATGTTCATTTTTATATGTTGAAGTTTTTCGCATTCATAGTAATTTTTTGGATATTGACATTACTGATGCCCAACACAATTTTTGGAAAATAATGGTTATTTTCGAATAAACGCAAAGTAACTATCCTACTGATGTAAAACGGGATCTAAAGGGTTTGAATTTTTCACAAAAGTTAAACAGCTGCCGTTGCTATGGCAACAACGTGACGTTTCAAGTGGGCGGATATTTTAGCTTTAAAGTGATCAAGTTTAACTCGAAAATGACATCGGCGAATCTCAAATTCTATTTCACACAATTACTTTTCTTGGTGATATACTTAATTTGATTATCTTTACCATTCTGAAAAGATTCCGTTGATTCAAAAAAATTACGAGTTTATATTAAATTGTTTCACAGTAAAACTGTCAAAATAATTGAGTATACTAAGTAAATCATTAAAAAATATATTGTGGGTCAGCAATGACGTTTTCGAGTCTCTGTTTTCGAGTTAAACTACTTCAAAGCAAAAATATCCGCCATTTTGAAACATCATTGCTGCTGATAGAAACGGCAGTTGTGTCAGTAACTATTGTGAAAACACTCTTTAGACGTTGTTTTACATAAGTAAGATGAATTAATTTTGTTTTTCAAAATGTAATACGCGTCCAAAACTACGGATTTAAATCACGCAAATTTTTTAATCATGATTCATATATTAATAAACTGCATCGAACGGCACATTCATCAAATAATACATCATTTGGTTTGCGGAAACGCAAGAGAGGCAACAATAACTAGCTAGGTTCTTGATCTAAACAATATGCATCCTTCTCCTTTTAAAACCAGAAACAGTAAAACCTTCACATGCGGACAGCACTGCAGTTCCGTTTGTGGTGGACGTGCAGTCGCTCAAAATTCGTTTTCAGCATGAGGTGCTGTCTGATTGAAGTTTAGTTGAGAGTCGATGATAAAATCATATTGAACAAGCCCCCTTAAACAATTTACTGCCAGGAATAATGGAATATTATTATAAACTAAATCTCTATGGACAAAAAATCTAATGGCATAATTTCCACGTACATCAGTGTCAAGGTCCAGACCATAGACAATTCAAAATCATTGTCTTTTGGATTGTCTATGTCCAGACACACCGGACGCGATTCGACAACGCGACGCGATATTTTAGTTTTTGAAAGTTAATAAAACAGCCAATGAGAGCAAATTTTAAAAGATATGTAGACCAAATAACTCAAAATGTTATAACGCTTCTAAATATTTGGAAAGTTTAAACTAGGATCAAGGTTATCGGTCAGTGAAAATCCGGAAAAGTCGCGTTGTCGAATCACGTCCGGTGTGTCCGGACCTTTAAGGCTAATTTCCGCTCAGGAAAATAATCCGTGAATTGGAACGGACAAGAACATTTTTCTTTGTCTTGTGAGCTCTGGACTTTAACACAAAGAGAAATGTTCTTGTCCGTTCCTATCCACGGATAATTTTCCTGAGTAGAAATTAGCCTTTAGTGACCAAATTTTTTGCGCGCAAAATGCAGGCATTGCATGCATGCATGCACCGAGTCTCCGAGCGTTCTACTGACTGACAAATTTAACTTTTTTGCCAGGGAAGATGGCGAAAATTGCGTGTAGCTATATTAGTTTACATACAGTGACAGTGTGTATATATAAGTACATTTTTGCAGTAATTTAGTAGCGAACATGCTTTTATTTTTAAATTAACTTAAACAGGTGTACGTAGCTCTATAGACTTCTTCGGTTATATATACGCAGCAGTTTGTAAATTGTTTTCGAGCAATTTCTATAACAACCTAAAAATGTTTACTTTTAAACACTTAGCTATAGCCACTGCGTTCATACAAGCGCAACTTTTCGAAAGGTCGTGTTAATTAAACACGTCCTAAATATAAGGCATGCAGCTGGTATAATATTAGATTAAGTGTAATAACCCATGCACTTAAGGTCTAGAATATGACTAGCAGTTACTATCGCAAGGAAAGTGTTGCCTTTTTGCCACATGAACTGAATGCAATATTATGTTTCTACTTCTAGACAATTCTCTATAACTAAAGGGAACCATACTTTTGACCCATTAATGGCCTCATTTCCATGTTTCATCATTCGTGCCATGACAGGCCTGCACATGAAGGTTATATCCCCTATATATATATTTCCTGCACAAATTTGTTTCTCGTTGATCATTTAAGCCCAATTAGACCAATCACGAACTTATTCTTAACAGAACACGAGTATATGACAAACATAAAAATAGGGCCATGAGCCCATGGGGTCAAAAGTGGATAAACAGTATTAATGTCTATTAACCGACTAGCTGGCAATGCATCCTACTTTAGTATTACCTCTGTCTAACACCAGACAATGTTACACTGTGTAACGCCAGACATTTTTACTTGTCAGTGCTAAAGTATACTGTCAGGTAAATGGGTTAACAAACTAATCTGCCTATGTCTCTTATTAACCCATTAGCTGGCAATGCGCCCTACTTTAGTATTTACTGTCTATAAACGCCAGACAATTTTACTCGTTAGTGGGTGGAGTACTGCCAGTAAATGGGTTAACAAGGATCATAACATATTTCAGATTGAGGTAGTTAAATTCTCGGGAAACGTTTAGGCGGAAAATTTCACACATGAAGACAAAATCCCCTCATGACGACAAAACACCAAGACTGAATGATTACATAGTCTGTAGTACTTTATTTAAGAAGATATTTAATATAGCAGTCTTTACAGCAGCCAGAGAGTTGAGAGATATGGAAGACAAATTAAATTGCAGGGCCGTAGGAAGATGATTAAAGTTGAGGGGGGGGGGGGGGGGG
>CACRXK020002506.1:0-42794 GCA_902702795.2 Paramuricea clavata | reverse complement strand
ATCCTCTCGAGGCCTTGAGGAAAATACCTATCGTGTTATTTTATTGTCTGAACAGCAGTTTGGGTTCAGGCGCTTTCATTCCACGTCCACTGCTTTGCTTGATTGTACTGATGAGTGGTATGTTAATATGGATCGTGGTTTGTATAATCTTGCCGTTTTTCTCGATTTAAAAAAAGCATTTGACACGGTAAACCACGACATTTTAGTGGCTAAACTAGAGTTATATGGTATTAAGAACACGCCTCTTATGCTTCTCAAATCGTACTTATCAGATCGATCTCAGAAATGTCAAGTAAATGGGGAACTTTCCACACTAAAATATCTAAAATATGGCGTTCCTCAGGGTTCAATTTTGGGTCCACTTCTGTTTTTAATTTATATCAATGATTTGCCGAATTGTTTACAACACTCTACAGCACGCATGTTCGCCGACGATACTAACATTACAGTGTCCGGTAAATCAATTAAGGAAGCGGAGGTGGCCGTTAATGTCGATCTCAATAATATCAAAGAATGGCTTCTATCGAACAGGCTCTCTCTTAACCTTGTCAAAACGGAATATCTTTTGATTGGATCACGCCACAATATTAACACGTTAGAAGAACAACCGCGTGTTTTTATTGGAGATGAACCAATTAAAGGGGTTCAAGTTACAAAAACTCTTGGAGTCAAAATTGATCAATTTTTAACTTGGGACAGTCATATTGAACAAATTTCTAAAAAAATATCTTCTGGAATAAGTGCCATGAAAAAGATAAAGGATTTCACTAATTCTGATACTTTGAAGTCGGTCTATTATGGTCTTGTCCAACCCCATTTCGACTACTGTTGTGAAGTTTGGAATTCCATTAGTAGAGGCCAGTCTGAACGACTACAAAAACTTCACAACAGATGTGCTAGAATTATAATGAACTTTAAAGATGAGCCTGGGCAATCTCAACTGGCCCTCGATCAATTGGGGTGGATAAGCTTGGAAGAAAGGCGAAAACATAATATGGCCCGTCTCATGTTTAAGGTTGTCAATAATTTGGCACCATCGAGGTTCTCATCAATGTTCCAGAATTCTAACCATATCCACAGTTATAATTTACGGGGTTCAAATTCGTCTCTCTTTCTGCCACGACCAAATACTGAGTATGGCAGAAAATGTTTTCGATATAGTGGGGTTAAAATCTGGAATAGCATTCCTGAACAAGTAAGAAACAGCGAATCTTTAAATTCTTTCAATAGAAATATTTCCTCTGTTAGTCTGACGAATTAGCTATTTGAGTTTTGTATACCATTTGTTTTGTAATATGTATTTGTATTCGTAGTTCTTAATTTTCTTAGTGATTTTGTATTTTATATATTTTTGTAACATTTATCTACGCCCCACTTGGAAAGCAGCTATGGTTGAAGTGGCCAGCGTAGTCAAATAAAGTTTTATCCTATCCTATCCTATCTCGTGAGGAAAAAATCTCCAACGCGTGTGCGTATGTTGCTAGTTTAGTGCCGATCGAGCTGCTCGAATTAACTAGCGAATAAAAACCCATCGTTCCTTCACGTGACTTTTGTCAAAATGGCGGCAATGAAGGGGAATGAAACGATCTTATTAACGATGTTGCTGCATGTTGAGTAGTTTTCTCAACGTGTGCGGTGAAAATGCTTATAGTCACGCGAGGCGGATAGCTCACAAGGAAGTCTCGTGTGCGGCAGGCAAAACATTGGAGATTTATTACCCTGAGTGATAATGGGTCATTTATCACCCTGGTTTATCAGCCTAACGATTAGCACGATAATGTTATTAAGTTGAGTGTTTACTTATGTACTTTGCTTTTCTCACAAGTTGTTGAACTTCGTATAATACATGGTATTAGCGATTTATCTCGATATCCGTGCAACTAAGTATTTGATGTGACTGTGTGTGGTATTTGTAAAATCTGAAAATCTCGAGGCTAAATCCGGCATGACCCGTTCGTGTGCATTGCCTTGGCAACTCCGCCAATTTTTATTATGTCATTACACTTATCCGACATACCTTTACACGAAAGCTTCTTCCTGGATAAAGTCATTCCAATTATTCCCTTGTATGGCTTGTTTCAGCAACGCCATTCTTTATTTTAAGGTCTCATGCACACGGGTAAACGATCGAAGTCATTGACACTGTAATTTCGGAGTTCTGCAAGCGAAGAACACAATATTTCATGCTTCGACTACAGGGTGTTATAAAAAAAAAGGAGACCTTTAGAAATCAAGCATATTGTTAAAATTTGAATGCCTTTTCAATTGCACATATGCTAAACCGTAGTGCGCATATAATTGCATACAGGGTGTCTCAAAAAAACCCCAAATCATTGAAATTGACGTATTGTTCGATATTCAATGCCCTAGCACTAAGTTAATCCCACGAGTGCATAAAAGATTGACATAACTGCTATAATGAATGGTAATACTCAGCGTAAACTTGTTATGTCGGGCATAAAGTACTAAACCCACGAATGCATATTACGCATATTACAATTTACGAAGCATTTTTAAATTCCCATGAGCAAACAAACGTTCACTTTACAAAGATATTTTAATTTTTTAAAACAAATTAATCACCCTGTCAAAATCCTTTGTGTTACGGCATTGAAATTCGAACAATACGTTATTTCAATGATTTTGGGTTTTTTTGAGACACCCTGTATATATTAGAAAAAGGAGGCCTTTAGAAATCAATCATTGTTATAATTTGAATCCTCGAGCACTTTGCTAAGCCCACGAGTGCGTAACATGCGATCTACGTACAGTATGCATGGCAGATTGTTCCCAGGAGCAGACAGTCTTTTGTTTAAACGTTATTTCAATTTCTAAAGGTCTCCTTTTTCTAATATATGCACCCCATCAATTGCATACGTGCAATTGAAAAGGCATTCAAATTTTAACAATATGGTTGATTTCTAAAGTCTCCTTTTTTTTGATACACCCTGTAGAAGACCGAGTCACAATGCCAATGGTGTCAAAGCAATGCACTTAGGACAAAAATTTGCATGAACTAAAGAATTTCTAAAGTCAAAGATATACTGTACAGTATAGCCTAATTAGGGTGTCCCAAAAAACCCAAACTACTGAAATAACGTATTGTTAGAATTTGAATGCCTTAGCACTCTGCTAAATCTACAAGTGCATAAAAGCTTGACATGCATAAGTAAATTTTATGAATAAAGAAACTGCTTAAGAAGCTGCTTTAAATTCCCAAGAGCAGAATATCGTGCGCTTTACAAAGATATTTTAATTTCTTAATAAGTCAATATTTTTAATATATGCACCCTGTCAATATTTTACACATCTTTGCGTTCAGCTTACTGCTAACTGGTTATTTCAATAGTTTGGTTTTTTTGGGACACCCTGTAGTTCTTAACTTTTTTTTTGCTTTGTCTTAATAGTTCCAGAAGTTAAAAGTCTCTGTTGCTTTTCAAAATTAAGTATAAAAACTACCAATTATTTTCACGTTTGCAAGCACATGTGTAATGATGTAGTAATACGCATAACAATTGGCATAACATTTTAAAAAAACATGACCATTTAAAAGGCAATTTTTTTCAATGTCGCGCATATTTGCGATGAAAAGTGTTCAAAACCTAAACTCTTTTTGGCGTTTCTCTCAAAATTACCAGTGTTTTAGCTTTATTTTGTAGTTTACACAGATTAATAGCAACGTTTTCAAATGTATATCTGTCGGTTGAGAAGCAAAAAATAGTAGGCCTACCCCGTATTTATACTGTATACATGCAGCAATATATGCAAAACTTATACTGAACTTCAAACATCATTTTCTCTTTGCCGCGTACCATCAAAAACTCCGTATTTCAGCATAATTTTATAAAAAAAGCACTAAATATACTTTTTTCAGTTTGTTTGCCCCATGAGAAACGTCTCAAAACGTAAAAAAATTGAATATATAGTCATGTAACCGAGTATATCATTAGTTTTGAGCCGTGTTACGTATAACATACAATGATAATGACTTAATCTAACTGAAAACAGCCGAACTTTACACGGTAGCGTAGCAAAATTTAAGTATTATTGTAAGGAGGACTATATAAAAGTAAAACCGTATTTTATATCCTGATCGTTCTCGTGTCTCTCGGCATGCATAGAATTTGGTTTATTTTAAGTGTATATGACATGAAATTTCTTATTTTCTTAAACGAAAGAACTCTTTAAGCTGTAGTGTAACTTATTTTTCAGTTTCTTGTTTTCATGGTTTGTTCCCGAGATATTTCAATTTGTTTGATATGTAAATGAGTGTGAATATGTCCGCTAATTTATGACGTCATGTTGGTTGCAAGCTCAACTTACACTGGTTATAAATCTATTAACTCTAAAAACTGTTGATATCAGTTCACGTTTTTCTACAGTGATTCATCACATTTACCAGTGAGTGAAGTTTGAAATTATCATCTTGTATGATAGCAGTGATATTCAACCATTTTGAAAAGCTTGCAACCGACATGACGTCATAAATTAGCGGACATATTAACACTCATTTACATGTCAAACAAATTGAAATGTCTCGGGAACAAAACATTAAAACAAGAAACTGAAAAATAAGTTACACTACAGCTTAAAGAGTTCTTTCATTTAAGAAAATAAGAAATTTCATGTCATATGCACTTTAATTCCTTTTTGATCCTTTTGATCAATTGGGTTTTTTTTTAGTATGGTTCTTTAGTTCCTTTTCATTCTTTAGAATTTATTTTTTAGATTATTTTTTGTATGTAGTAAAACTTGATTAAATTAAAATTAAATTATATAACAATTTAAAGAGAAGCGGTACAGTGTGTGTGCGTCATATATACTGACAATATACAAAGAATAATTCCTTGCAAAATAAAGAAATATAAAACATTATCTTAAGCTTGCCATACACGAGAGAATCTTGCTGAGCTAACCGCCTTGCGTGGCAGCTAGCTCAGCAGGTTCCTCTCGTGTACGGATAGTTTTCGTGAGGATTTAACCTCTCGAAGCCTTGAAGGAAATATCTATCGTGTTTGATATTTTTCACCTCGCGAGGAAAACATCTCAACGTCTGCGGATGTTGCAAGCATATTGCTGAGATACTCGAATTAACTAGCCAATGAGAACTCATAGATTCTTCACGTGATTTGCTCAAAATGGCGATAATGGAGAAAAATACGAACGATCTTGTTGATGAGTAGTTTCCTAACGAGTTTGGGTCGAGAAACTGGAACGACAGGGCATTTTTGTACGCCTAAGAACTAACACAAGGTGATGTACTACGTTTTTCGAACTTAATCTAGAAAGCAACTCTTTTTTGTTGTCTTAGCCGATAAATATCGTTCGCAGGTGGAGCAACGCGTTTTTCATCATCATCACTATCGTTATCGCGATTGCCTGCGTTTAATGGACGTTTCTTTCCTCTAGCATCGTCTTTTGTCGAGCTTTCCTCTTTCACACCACCGTTAATGCTACCTTCTGGTAAACCTGAAATGAACATGAGGAGTGGTTAAGATACCCCGGTTCTCGGTTTACGGTTGACAGCAAAAATTGGTAAACAAAATGGCGACATCTAAGTGATCAAAATATGATTAATAAAATGTCTCCATATTAAATTGGAAATAGCACAAAAAAATTGAGCAATGAACAGTTAACACGTCGATAGCATATAATCTACTGTAGTAGCATATAATCATAGCATATAATTTACTGTAGTAGCATATAATCATAGCATATAATCTACTGTAGTAGCATATAATCATAGCATATAATCTACTGTAGTAGCATATAATCATAGCATATAATCTACTGTAGTTTTAGTATAGATTTTCTATTAAAAATTATTTATGTGATTGCATAATTTTTTCATGTATATTAATAAGTAATGGTAGTAAATGGTTAATTCTCGTGCAATTTGGCAAAACATACACTCGTGAGTTTTTCAAAGACTTCAAATTGCACTCGTCCTTCGGACTCGTGTAATTTAGGTCGTCTTTGAAAAACTCACTCGTGCATATTTTTTTTCCAAATTGCATTCGAAACCACACTATTACCTATACAAATATTTCAAGGACAAGCAAGATATGAAAAGTAGCTGTATTACCTGTAAATAGTCCTTATTAATGATTTTTATAGTTCTTTCAAACTAAATAAATGAAATTTTTACTGAAAATTTTAATGACCAGTCATCTTACTTGTAGTTTGTGGTTTCTGGAGATGACATTCAGCTATCATTTTTAAAAGTTCATCCACCATTACAAACGGGCCCTGCAACGGTAAATTGAACCTCGTTAAAGTCGGCATATGAAGAGAACGATTTTATTCTCTTAAACGAAAGATGGTTTTATCCAAATAGTCTTAAATAATAAATAAATAAAATATAAATACATAAAATGTTAAAAATTCCAGTGGATTGTCTAGCGAATTTCTTTATATAATGCGATATAATTCTGTCAAAACTCATTAATAATTCGTGAGGAAAACACAAAGAAAAATCATAAGCGTGTCGCATCTTTATATGTGATAGAGATTTCCCTTGATTTACATAAATTTTAACTTTGATTTTCTCGACTTACACAACGTATTTTTTGAAAATTACTTCGCCATTGAACTTACTAGATCGACCGTTTTTGAAGCAATTTAGAACATTCGCAGTGCGTGTTTTATCACAGTG
The DNA here is from genome assembly GCA_902702795.2 of Paramuricea clavata. Classification (NCBI taxonomy): domain Eukaryota; kingdom Metazoa; phylum Cnidaria; class Anthozoa; order Malacalcyonacea; family Plexauridae; genus Paramuricea; species Paramuricea clavata. The sequence continues at coordinate 36,139 of CACRXK020002506.1, read as the reverse complement.
CTGTTTTATCATTTTATATCTGGTAAAACACTGCTGTTCATCTTTTAAATCATAAAAGTGTCATCTGTAGTATTTTCCAGAATTAATGATGACAACTTGCTACTTTCGTTTTATTGAAACTGTTGAACACCCAGGCTTACTGTATTTGGGTGGGGAATGGTAAAATATGCACGAGGTATTGCATGACTACCCAAATCCAATTTTCAAGTTTTTAAGTACCTGATTTTCCAATTGCCAACAGCAGAAAAATAACCTCGAGCTAGCCTAACGAGCATGGGATGTCAGAGTAAACAGTCCACTCAAGGTGAGAATGCAGTTTTTTCCAGGACATTTTTAGACAAACTCTTAATCAGAAGTTGTCAGAACTTTGAAATGTCCAAGTATACAACTTACTCTCTTTATAATGGTCGTAATGCATGGTCGTAAAAATAGAGTCACGATCTTTCTCAAAGGTCAGTTTATAACAGCTAATATACCTGTGAACCACATATAAATCATACGTATTCTCTAGTTATAATCACACCGCGTATTTTCAGTTCTAAAATGTTGTATTTCGGCTGATGAGAAAGATCGTGACTCAATCTTTACGACCGTTACGACCATATGGAAACCAGCCTTAACCCAAATCCCATTTACGTATCCAAAAATAAGCAAATCATTTCCCATTTATACTCTCAGGACCTTCACTGGTAGCTCATGCGGTTCGAAATCGCCCTTCCTGGGTAAACACTATCCCATTTTTCTATTTTAAAACTTTCCGGCTATTTTTCTAAGAATCTTGAACACGTCAGATAATATACAGTGGGTGCCAAAAGTATGCGTCGAGTCCCAAATTTTGCCAAAAAACGAGAAAAGTGAATCTTCTAGAAAAATAAACTGTCATCAGGTACTTTTTGTCCTTCATAAATGTTGACATAATATGTTTGGGATGTCATAGTAAACCGTCCGCTCAAGGTGAGAATGATGTTTTTTCCAGGACATTTTTGGACAAACTCTTAATCAGAAGTTGTCAGAACTTTGAAATGTCCAAGTATACAACTTACTCTTTTTATAATGGTCGTATAATGGTGGTAAAAATAGAGTCACGATTTTCTCAAAGGCCAGTTTATAACAGCTAATATACCTGTGAACCACATATAAATCATACGCATTCTCTAGTTATAATCACACCGCGTATTTTCAGTTCTAAAATGTTGTATTTCGGCTGATGAGAAAGATCGTGACTCAATCTTTACGACCGCTACGACCATATCGAAACCGGGCTTAACCCAAATCCCATTTACCTATCCAAAAATAAGCAAATCAATTCCCATTTTACACTCTCAGGACCTTCACCTGTGTAAACATATGCAGAGAGGTCAGGGACACACCTATAGGCTCTGTTGTTATCACTATCCCATTTTTTATTTTAAAACTTTCCGGCTATTTTTCTAAGAATCTTGAACACGTCATATAATATACAGTGGGTGCCAAAAGTATGAGTCGAGTCCCAAATTTTGCCAAAAAAAACCGAGAAAAGTGAATCTTCTAGAAAAATAAACTGTCATCAGGTATTTTTTGTCCTTCATAAATATTGCCATAATATGTTTATTTAATTCTTTACACGAATATACGTCAAGGATGGCTAAAGATTTAAGCAAAGGAATTAGAGGACAAATTATTGCTCTAAGAAATGAAGGTCACTCACAGCGACAAATTGCTGCAAAGATGATAAGAGTGTCGAAAGGTGCACTGCCGCGAACCCTGAAGGGTTCAGAAAAACTAAATCCTATTCCACCCTACCAAGGTCTGGGATACCGAGGTCTACTGCACCACAAGAGGATCAATTCATAAAAATAACTTCTTTGCGTAATAGAACTGCAACTGCTGGTAATATCCAATCCTGAATTAACGCAACCCGAGAAAAAAACAATCAGCAAAACAACAGTAAGAATTTGGAAAGGAAGAGTTGCTGTTTCTAAACCGTTGATGCATCCTAAAAATAAGTGCAAAAAATTGTTATGGGCAAAGAAATTCAAGAACTTCAGTAGAAACTGGCGGTCCTTTCAGACCATGCACTTGCGGCCTATCTCCTTCTTACTATTCTTTTGCTGATTGTTTTTTCTCAGGTTGAGTTTATCTTTTGACACTCTTATCTTTGCAGCAATTTGTCGCTGTGAGTAACATACAGTACCTTCATTTCTTAGAGCAATAATTTGTCTAGCTCTAACTCCTTCATTTAAATCTTTAGCCATCCTTGACGCACATTCGTGGAGAGAATCAAAACAAACGTATTTTATTTTAAAGTTGTAAAATGGAAAAATTTATGAAGAACTAAATGTGGGAGACAAAATGCACATCTCAATGCGCATGTTCAAGTAGCAAATGACAGAATATTTTTCTAGTAGATACACTTTTCTCGATTTTTTGGCAAAATTTGGGACTGGACTCATACTTTTGGCACCCACTGAATTTTCACTTGTATTCAGGGGTGGAAAAATAGGCGAGTACGCCAGCACTGCTCGCAGTAAATATTAAACAGCCGCAGGAAATTGGTTTGAATGAAGATTTGTTATTGAAAATTTGAAGGAAACCTTAACACCCATGTCCCACTATGGGCGCAACAACATAGGGTTGACAGACATTATTCCTTGAATTTAAAACCATGGTCACCTAGAACACTATATGTTTATGCACATGCAGATTTAGCACAAAAATACTCCGTTGGTCTGCAAGAAATTTTTGTCTCCAGGTTGTGCTCCCAGGAAGAAAATTCTTTTTACATGTCCTGTTTGTATTCTCCGTGTTTTTCCAAGTAGCTGTGTCAATTTGCAGCTTTCTTAGAAAGCCTTGCGACATACTGTACGTGGCTTATTCCATAAAATAAACAAAAACAAACAATGGTTTGTAAACAAATACCTGAAAACAAATTGGTGGCGGCATCAAAGAAATAAGATGAGCAGCAGCTGGAGGAATAGGAAACACGCCCCCCGGAATATGATGGACTCCGGCTAGAAAAGATATGAGAAACACTTTGTCAGGGGGGATGAATAATTGGAAATATAGTTAACGATTAAGGAAGATAGTAGCACTGTGATATAGACCAATAGGAGATGATATTTGAGAACTGTCTACAACCGGTATAGAGTTATATATTCACTTGTGGTTTCTCCTGGAACAATAAAAGGGCATCTTTATTGGAAATATTGAGAAAATAGTTAAAACAGATAGAGTTATCCAGTATAAATAAAGTTAGTTTAGTTAAGGTTTCCTCCTGCAGTAATACTGGATCAATAAGAGATGATCCTTACTGGACCTCTCAGCCTCAGGAGAAAAGTTTAGAACTGATAGAGCTATCCAGTATAAATAAAGTAATTTAGTTAAGATTTCCTCCTGTAGTAACACTAGATCAATAAGAGATGACCCTTACTGGACCTCTGGAGAGAACAGTTTAGAACAGATAGAGCTATCCAGTATAAGTAAAGTTAGTTTAGTTTAGGTTTCCTCCTGTAGTAACACTGGATCAATAAGAGATTATCCTTACTGGACCTCGAGGGAGAACAATTTAGAACAGATAGAGCTATCCAGTATAAATAAAATTAGTTTAGTTTTAACTCACCAGTTCCCCGAGGCGCAGGTTTAAATGGTATCATCTGTTTGAGGTCTGGCATTGGGTATTTCGTGCCAAACATCATCGTGTCATCCAGCATTTGAACTTTATTTTGAGAAGACATCGTTGGTTGATTTGATGAGACGGTTTCTTGCGTCTGTAATATAAGGCCAATGAAAATTGATATCATGTTTCTCGTCCCCGCCCGCATGGGATTCATCTGCCGCACGGCTTGACAAAACACCAAATTGATCTCCAGATCAAAGTCTTATTGCTGCATTCCGCAAGCGCAACTCAAATTGTATCTTTCTAAAGATATTACTCGCCAGAATGCCTCTATTTTTATGTCAGCCCTGGTATGTATAGAAATATACTGTAGTGTAGGACGTATTAAATTAAAATGAATTATACACCGATTTACTTCAGATTTTTATGGGGGTTTTTACTGGGTCAAGGAATTATTGACAAGCAGAATTCAAATACAAAAAAATAATGAAAAATGAAAAAATCCCGCTCCAAATTTTTAAAAATTATGGACGAGAAACATGATATCAATTTTCATTGGCCTAAATTGGTGAATAACAAACGTGATTGGCTGATCTGTGGCTTTAGATAAATGCAATGTAACCCTCCAGGAAACCAGTGAAAAATTGTTGCCCGCCCCGATCGGCTACGTACATAAATAAACAAAATGGCGGCACTACTAGCAAGTTTCGATTTTTCAGGTTTGTGTTAAAACAGGGTTCGTAAAGGACTGGAAGAGTTGAATTCAAGGACTTTTCAAGGCAGGGAATTCAAGAATATAACAGGGAATTCAAGAACTAAAAGCTGAAAAGAAGGCGTTAGAAATTAGTAAAAAGTGACGTCAAATTATTCAAACGGCAACTTTAATGAATTTCAAACAGTTTTGGCCTGTGTAAGACACGAACAAAATCAATTTTGAAAAATTGCAAAACAATTTCAGAATATATCCACTAAAACAAGAACAATTTAAGGACTTTCAAGCACTTCTTTATAAACTCAAGGACTTTCAAGCCCTTGGATTTTTGTTTCCAAATTCAAGTACTTTCAAGGATTTTCAAGTTTGGTACGAACCCTGTTAAAATAAGCAATGTAAAAGAGAAGAAAAATACACAAAGTAAGAAAAAAATCTAAGACAAACTGCATAGAATTCGTTTCACAACAAGAACGTGAACACACACTTTATGCACAATCTTTGACTTATTGCACGCAGTCCGGTCCATTTAAATCAAAGGCATGTAAAATAAGACTGCAATCGTGAATCTGGGGCGGGGCAGATACCCTCCGACTTCCTATTGTTGTGGTGAACTCAATCTTTGAAGCAAGCAAAAAATCTGGAAAAACACCCTGCAGACAAACTATAGCAATGTAGGAAGCACCAGTGCGCATTGCTTAATGGATTGATAAAACGATTTATGATTGTCAATCTTGAAATTGTAGTAAATATATTATAGAACGTACCTCATAGCCTAGAACTGCCAATTCAGTTTTTGAGCACGGGTAGAGATCTAAATACTTATATCGATCAACCAGCAGCACGGTTTCTCGGGATTCAAGCTCCTATTTTAAGAAAAATATACCATGCATATAGGTGAAAAAATGACACTAAGGCGTATATCAATCTGCATAAGAATTTCAAGTACTAAAGGTTCACAATTAATTTAGGTTTCCTCCTGTAGTAACACGGGATCAACAAGGGATGACTCTTATTGGACCTCTAGGAAGAACAGTTTAGAACTGATAGAGCTATCCAGTATAAATCAAGTTTGTTTAGTTTAGGTTTCTTCCTGTAGTAACACTGGATCAATAACTCTTACTGGACCTCTGGGAAGAACAGTTTAGAACTGATAAAGCTATCCAGTATAAATAAAGTTAGTTTAGTTTACGTTTCCTCCTGTATAGTAACACTGGATGATCAGTAAAGGATGGTTCTTATTGGACCTACAGAATCAGTGACAAAATAGGCGGACAGGTTAGGCTGAGATGGTAACATAACCCCCCACCCTTGTTCAATGTTGTTAGACTAAAATTGGCATTTTATTTGAGTAGTTTGTGCTATATTGCGTTGCTGACAACTCTCCCAGAACATACAGCAACATTGAAATGGGAGAAAGGGGTTTTACATGTTATTTTTGCAAATTGTTTACAAAAATAACCTTTCAATCTAAAGCCCCGTTTACACTACGCTCAATTTTTGGTACGGCACGGATAAAATTGGTACCCGTACCACTTTTTTGGTTCTTGGACTACCTATTTAGGTAGTCCAAGAACCAAAAAGTGGTACGGTACCAAAAATTGAGTGAGCGTAGTGTAAACGGGGCCTAGCTAAATAGGTAGTCCAAGAACCAAAAAAGTGGTACGGGTACCAATTTTATCCGTGCCGTCCAAAAATTGAGCGTACTGTAAATGGGGCTTAAGTGTCCAACTTTCAATGTCACTGATTGTAGGTTTGGAAATATGTTAAAATATAAGGGAATTAACAAAGATATTAGATTGTCTTCCTCACCTCTTTAAACATGAACAACTTTCTCTTTTCAACCTTCATATAACTTGTAATATCACCACAGTTCGCTTCGAAGTCCAGAAATCTTGTATAAATTTCACTGGTAAAGGAAAATGTTGCTAAGGTTTCATATCATTTCACTACTTTAAGGCAGGGTCGAATGTTGGTGTAAATGCTGGGAGACTTGAATATGTTTTAGGGGAGGTGCAGTGGCCTGGGCAACAGCCTAGCTCCCTGCGATGTTAGGGTTTAGAACATACTCTTCTGAACTTTGCATGGCCGGATTTTGAAGGGTGGTGTGAGGAGGTGCAGGGCACCTCCCCCGAGATCGTTTTGCACCTCCCCCGAAACGTCATGTATCTCCACTTGGGAAAGGCTAAATGATACATCAAAGTGAATTCAAAATTTTTAGTCTACACTTGAAAAAACTGATAACTATTCATCGTCTCTGTACGTGTATGAAGTGCCCTTTTAATGGAATATTTCGAAATAAACTTTGTAGTAATGTAATGAAGAGCAATATTGGATGAGTCGTACAGTCATAATATATAAATACACTGATAGATACGTACAGTGCATGCATACGTCATGTAAGTTAACTTTAATAGGGGGGTACATTCTAAGCCCTAAATGACACAGAGATTGTTCGCATAGAAATTTACAAATTTTGACTATAATCTGTAATTAAAATGATTTCACCTCTCTTAATAGAAGTGCATGAATTTTCTGGGGAAGCGCAAACAAATCTTTGGGGAGGTGCAAAACAACCTCCCCCTCAAAATCCGGCTGTAGTTATAAGGCCTAGTCGCACGACTGTTTCAAAAGGTGAAAAGCGATGCAAAACCACACAACTGCATGCATGCATACCTTGACTTCTCCTTGGGAAGATTACTGAGAACTCTTTCAAATAGTACTCGAGAGTTATTGTCATCTGAGAAAAAAAATAAAAAAATCTTGTTTCGTTACACAACTCTAAACACGTTTCGAAACACACGTCTTTCAAATACTTACCGTTTAGGTGGATTAGAAATTCCAAGTACGCCAATATGTATTTTGGTTCCGAGGAGAATCTCTGTGTAGAAAGAATGTGAATATTCTCAAACAAATAACAAGAATGATGCTTGTGATGTTACTCTGAGTGTATATCCACACCGGACAAGCTTGAAAAATATGCCTGGCCACGGTGGGAATCGAACCGACGACCTTTGGAATACTAGCCCATCGATTCCCACCGTGGCCAGGCATACTTTTCAAGCTTGTCCAGTGTGGATATACACTCAGAGTAACATCACAAGTATCATATTCACCTGAGTACACAAAAACAACACAAAAAAATCAAACACTAAAAAAATCAACAACACAAAAAAAATCAAAATAACAGCAATACCACCAAAACACGCAGAGAAATATACAATGTTTAAAATCCTACTCAGTTAATCGTTCATCAAAATATATTGGAATATGTGTATACGCATGTGTTACACAGTGTGCAGTATTTATATTAAAGGACAATGGAACTAACTAAATTTCTTGTTATAAAAATACGTACCTTTAATCCCAATTCGAAAATCTTCATTGACACGTTTTTGTCCTAAAAAAATATCAAGAACTGAATATTGGGCGTGGTCATCCACCCTCCCTTTCCATTCCCTAGTCAAATAACTTTAAACGTTCCAAAGAGCAACACCATATCTTTCCAAAGATCTCCACAAAAAATTTAACTCTATGTCTACCACTATATCTACAAGCCAACCTAAACACTGTATCTCTATTGGGCAATTCATGCAATTCCCATCTATTTACTTAATACCAAAACCTTGGCAGAACAAATTTATCAAAATTGATGTTCCACAAATGTTTAAAACAATATGTTCATGTAAAGCCTGGTTTCCATATGGTCGTAACGGTCGTAAAGATCGAGTCACGATCTTTCTCATCAGCCGAAATACAATGACATTTTAGAACTGAAAATACGCGGAATGAATATAACTATAGAGAATATTTATGATTTATAGGTGGTTTACAAGTATAAACTATTATAAACTGGCCGTTGGGAAAAATCGTGACTCTATTTTTACGATCATTAGGACCATATGGAAACCAGACTTAATATGTCATTTCATGTCGTCCCTTCCAAGACGTTTTACTTATAAGAAATGACTTCTACACACCTTCGTTATATAGTACTCCATTAAAGCTGCCGAGACAAAAACCTAAATTAAATTTTGAAAGCGGAATAATTACATGATTCTATATATAAAAGAAACAAGAATCACAGAATAGTTCATTGGGACAAGAATGGTAGAAACGATCTTATATTCGACTGCATGCTTTACGTTACTTGTAATACGATGCTCAACATATCCTTATATACCCCCAACACTCAATGTTGTACGTTGCAGAAAAGTGACCAAGTTTTATAGTTTCTCAGTGAAAATTGATCGGTGCGTCAAGAGAAGGATGACACATAAATCCACTAATTGCATGGATTATAAGTGCATGTGTCTATTATTACAGGCAGCTTGTCTCAATGTTATTGTTCCAACATTGAACCATAATTTATTCAAGCTAACGGTTATCCCCAAATAAATTCGTTGGAAATTTTGGAAAGGTTTTGAAATCCACTTACATGATGTGAACTCCGCGTGTCTTCACGAGAACGTTTGAAAACTGTGCGACTTTCTTTAATCCCTTCTGCCCTTCGCGAGAACTTCATGTACTGAATGTAGACCTGTAAATTGTGAATGCTAATTAATGCTCTGTGAAGTGAAAATAATACTATCCATACCGGACCCTGCATGAACCCCACATTTGAGATTACTTTTGAGTAGTTTCAGACACAAACTACGACAGCTTGTTGTAGAATACTACAGTACCTACACTGGACCTCCACGTATGAGATCTCTTTTTTCAAGTACTATAGTTTAGACACAAACCATGACAGCTAATTGTAGAATACTACCTACACTGGACCACCACGTTTGAGATATATTTTTCAAGTAGTTCAGACACAAACCATGACAGCTTATTGAAGAATACTTTTGAGATATCTTTTTCAGAACGTTCAGACACAAACAGGAGAACTTATTGTAGAATACTACCTACACTGGACGACCACGTATGAGATATCTTTTTCAAGTAGTTCAGACACAAACCACGGCAGTTTATTGTAGAATAATACCTACACTGGACCACCACGTTTGAGAAACGTTTTTCAGGTAGTTCAGACACAAACCACGACAGCTTATTGTAAAATACTACCTACACTGGACCACCACGTTTGAGATACATTTTTCAGGCACTGTATAGTTCAGACATAAACTATGGTATAGCTTATTGTAGAATACTATCTACAGTGGATTGATACACAGTATGACGTTCTGAATTATCCACAAAGCATTGAAACACGTGCAAATAGCCAGGTAAAAGTGGAATAAAAGCGATGGTATAATTATAAACCTTGTAAGTAATATGTATCAGACGTACCAAACTAGGATCGATGTTTGGGGTGGCCAGTAATTTTTCGTATACTTCTTTCGCTTTATCCGCTTTCATACGACTCTGTAGGAAGTTAATCAATGACATTGTGAAAATACATTTTTCAGAGAACATTGAAAATGTTACAAAAAGAAGAATAAAATTGACTGAAAATTTCAGAATGTCCACTCTATTTGGATCCATAAATAACTCGTGATAAATAATTAATAATTCATTCAGGTTCACTTATTCTTAGTCATGTTTGTATAATATTTCGTGTCCTATATATAATGCGGCCTTTTGCCGACAGTGGCAATACTAGATCCCCCTTATTACGTTTTCGTAGCGCTTTGCATTGTGGTTATAGTGGTATCACTGATAAAGATAGCGGCCTCGAAGGGTCAGATAAAAAAATAAGCCATCTTGAATATCAGTGATACCACTATAACGGTATAACCACAATGCAAAGCGCTACGAAAACGTAATAAGGGGAATCTCGAATTAGCAATCATGATTTTACCCCAAAAGAACACACAGTTGGTCAACCCTACCTCCAGAAAATCAGCCCAAGCAAAGTGTAACATGACATTATACTTCATTTGACCAGAAGTTGCACGTTCATATATGGCGCTTGCCTCGTCCGCCATTATCTTTCCATTTTGTTGGTCCTATAGCAAATATTATCGTGCACTATTATATATTAACTAGTAAACTTTCTTCCTGTTCAACTTTTACAGTACTGGCAATATATATTTTATTTTCTCATTTGAAAGAACTTTTAAGACTATATCTATAATACTCTTTTACCACTTTTTCATATCTTGCTTACAGTACTTCTACTAATATTTTGATCGAAAGGAATGAAATGTCCGCCATCTTCAATTTTTGTAGATATGCACTTTTTGCAGACGTCACAACAGGGGTCACGCAATATTTTTATCTAGATGATCAGGGCTTACGGATCATCATCAGGGTTTATTACGGATCATCATTACGGAGCTTCATCAGTGCTTACGGATTGAACGCTTTGCAGTAATAAATTTACGTGGTGTTTCCACAACTTAATATAATTAGTTTCAAAAGTTCTCTCAAATGAGAAAATAAAAATTTATATTGCCATTTCCCTTTAAGTAAATTAATACATTATTATTCATTAACACATTCTAATACTTACCCCACGTTCAAAGAGCTGTTTGCTTCTGTCTTCTAAATATAACGCAGCTTGATACCAAATATTGGGGTAAAAACCCAGCGGCAACAATGCCTGTTCGTACGCATACATTACTATAGGAAAAAAGATAGGAATATGTCAGGCGTAAAAAAATACCTGTTGTTCCGGTTTCATATCGTGAAAAAATTAGGGTCGGTAGGTCGGAAATAAATTTTTTTTTGGAATATTTTTTTCATGGTTTTGGCGTTTTTTTTGTTTTTTTTTGCTGGGCGATTTGCAGTAGAGTCCCGACATCAATATTAACTAGAGTTGCGTGTTTCCTATGGACGAATTTAGGCAATTTGGTTCAATAATTAGTGTGACAACAGACACCATTTTGGCACACTGTATGAGCAGCCCGCAACCACCTGGAGAAAATAGGGTCGCACGGTCAATCGCGTTGAAAAAAATAATAGGGTCGGCAGAAAAAAATAGGGTCGGTCGGGAACCGGAACCACGGGTATTTTTTTACGCCTCAAGCAAACGAAGCAATCGCAAACTGTGGCTAACTGCCTACACTGAAATCCTACAACCATTCCTTCTTATATTTTTATATATTTTCTACCTCTTTTAGCGAGCGCACCGTGGTCGTCAGTTTTTAATGGATTGCTTCTTTCCCATTGGAGATATTTATTCCACAATTGAAGCTGGTAAATGACAGTAAAATGTGATTAAATGATAAATACTCATTTAGTTCAATGTAAAATGTGAAGCTGGTAAATGACAATGAAAAAGCACCAATTACAGAAAATGTTCAGATGTAAATTTTTTAAAAATTCTAATTGTAAGCGATTACCACACCTGCTTGAGTTCAGCTGCCGTTCCTTGAGGCGGAACAGAAGGATTTCCACGCACAACATTTCTTGTTATTGCTTCGTATTCCTAAAGAAAAGGATTTTCGCATAACTTGTAACTGTTTCTTAACCTCATACCGCATCTCCATTGTGTAATGGGTGATCCAGCTATAGACTAGATTTGATCTAGGAAAGAAGAACGAAATCCAACATCACAGCTAGAAAGACCATCTTAGAATGAGTAAAACATTTTACAACATTTCGCAACCAAACTTTGCAATTTTACTCATTTTAAGATGCTCTTTCCAGCTAGGCCAAAAAAAAAATATGTGGGTTTCCGGTTTCCCGACCCTACCTAGCTTTTGGACGTCGAAATCCCGACCCTAAACTTTTTTATTGGATCATGCTTGTAAGTGTTTCCACTTAGAGGAAAAAGTTTGCAGAAAATTGAAATTTGAGGAAATATTAGGGAAATTTATCTTTGGATGTGGAAGCACTGACTAAACAAAATGGCGTCCACTTGTTCGGAAAATTAAAAAAAAGTTAAAAAAAAAAGTTAAAACCGACCTACCCTACCTAAGTTTTTACAAGAAGAAACCGGAAACCCACATATTTTTTTTTTGGCCCTATGGTAATGGATTTCATTCTTCGTGTCTAGATCAGACTAATCACTATAGCTGTATGGCTCATAATATATGATGCATATACAAGTTGATATAGATAAAATATTAGTACTATCTACAACTCCTTCACGGTCAAGATTTCTTTTGTGTTTTCTTCATGAATTATTAACGAGTTTCACAAAATACAAATACCAAATCAAATACAAATTACAAATATGGCGGTGTTTCCGCAGACTAAAGCACATATAATATCAATGCCTTACAAACCCACAAAGAGAGATCGAAAAATGAAATAGGGGAATGATCTGCAGAGTGGCCTTAAAAAGTGGCCTCAATCTAAAAAAATCACCTTCGCTGCCCTCCGTGCGTTCATATAATCGCGTGTTTTATCATCAATCAATTTCTTGGCCAAAACTTTATTAACACTCTAAAATATCAGAAAACACGAAAGTTAAAGCAAAATGTTAAATATTTATAGTTACTTCGTTTTATCGGCGAACTAAATAAGTATTTGTCGACGCGGACTGGAGATCTGTCTAGAGTGGAAAGATCACTTGGCTGTTGGTTAAAGTTCAGTTCAATATATTAAAGTACAGTACTTCTCTAAATGTCTATTTCTTCTTTGTATATTATCAATTGTCATTTGTCAAGTTGGTAATTAATGGTTCGAAAATTTATCTTTTGTTTCAGTAGTAGGCTACTTTTACTGGAGTAAACATTTTTCAACACTTTTCCTAAGTAAAATTATCAAGGCATGTGCTTTTACATCTATTTAAGTAAAATGTTCATGTCATACTTTTATTTCTACATATGTAGAAATTGAGGAGTAACTTTTTTTTAAACTTAGGTGAAAAATATCAGTGCTTTGTTGAACACTGCCACTAAGTCACCCGTACTGAAATAAAGTATTTAAGCCTATAGTATACCTGCTCAAATGCAGTATATTCTCTCCAAAGTGATTCCAAATTATTAATAGGAGTGAAAACAGCTCTCTACAATTATATTAAAATTTTTATTACACACGATACACTACATACTGCCGCCTTGCACACTATAGAACAATTACAGTATGCAAAATAGCACTGCAAAGTTTATTCCATAATACAATATAACGCAACAAAGTAAAATGCAGTATTGCAATAGATTACAATTATTTAATCCAAGAGAGTAAGACACTTCCAGGGCTGTACCACAGATGATAGATTGTACCAGATGTCTCACTGTGTATCTATCCCTATGATTTTCGTGTCGGCGATTTTCGCGAGGCTATCACGCCAGATGACGCGTGCGACACTTACTGCCAACATGGCGCTTACTCAGCCTCGTCCCTGGCGCTTTGATGTGCTTACTGGTTGCGTGACGCACGCGCGGGAATCGAGGTGCGTTGCTCACTACGGGACGCGGAAGCGTCCGCTCCGAATTTTCCTTTCCCCCCCACGCGTGTCCTCCCGCGCGCGCGTCACGCAACATCAAAGCCAATCAAAGCGCCGGGTACGAGGCTGGCGCTTACTGCCAAAATGCCTGATTGCTCACATTTCATGGCGTGGATTACACTTACTGCCAAAATGGCGGCCAACGCGTGCTCATAAAAAATCGCGGACACAATTTTGGCTGAGCGAGACATCTGGTATAATCTATTATCTATGGCCGTACGCTGTGTGTGGAAGGAGGGAGGCCGTAGGGGCAACCCCCTCCCAAGAAAATTTAACTCACTAAATAATGTTATTATAAATTATTAAGCCAAACACTGGAAATGTTTTCAAAATCCTTACTATGGAAATAGTGTGGATCGTCGTTGGAAATAGTATCGGAAATTCAATTTTCAAACTAATTGCTTATGGATACAGTATGAAAATAATACTATGGATTTACTATGGATTTAGTGCTGCAATTGAAAATTCTATAGAGTCCATTTCACTATTTTTTCCAGTGAAATGACACTTATAATCTTGCGAATCAGAATGTAGGAATCTGTATGGGACAGCCATAAGCATACAGCTAACTGATATGGCTTTGAATGTATTGACATTTGGGTATATATTTCAGCATATAGGTATTACTGCCCCCTCTCCCCGTGCGTACGGCCCTGGACAATACAAAATACAAAATAATACAATGAAATACAATGCAATGCAACAGTGCATTTTTTAAAGATTCTTCAGTGGTGGGGCAAAACTGCCAAAGGGCCCATTTTCCTTGTCCTCCCCCAGCATAGTATGCGATCGCCGAAGGTGTGAGCAGAGTACCGCAGGCACGAGTTACCTAGGGAGGGTGGGGTTGAAGCTGGGGGCATGTCTCACCCCCCCTGCAGGAAATTTTTAAAATTTGGGTCTCTGAAATAGCATTTCCTACATTCTGAGAACACAAAAAAATCGTGAAATTTAATGGTGAAATTTGTAATAAATTGCATGCTAAACATTCAAACATAACATAAGTTTAAGTATGCTCACCAACAAATTTTGTTTTTTAAACTTCTTTTCAATGTTAAACTCATTTACTCAATATAGGTCCTGGGGCCCTGGCTTTGGGGCAATAGGCCATATTTTTTCTTCAGCAGTGGGGCAGAGGAAGGGGCCCAGTGGGGCAAATGCCCCACCAGTCCATGGTATTAAAAAATGCCTTGCAATGCAATCCAATCCAATACACAATACAGTAATATTGTACAGTACTATATAAAAAACATTACAACATGATAATAAATTATTATGAAGAATAAATAATTATGAAATATAAGAATAAATAATTATGAATTATAAATTTTTTAAACATACTTGATACACTTTACGAAGTGTCATAATTTTCTGGTTCTCAGCATAAGACCCACTGACTTCGCTGAAAAGTAATAAAATTTTATTTAACAATAAATAACCCATACGAACGTCCACTCGTTTATTTCATAAACCATGGATAGTTGCAATAGAATCACACTTTTTGTGACTTGACTTGTTAATTAAATTAACGACTTGGGGCTTGGACTTGCAAAAAATGAATTGTTACCAAAGCAAGTCAAACGTGCAGTCAAAGACTTTCTAACGTCTACTGAATCGATTGATTCTTTCCTAATCGATTATTCGAGGCATGTTTCATACTTACTGACTAAATTAATAATTCATAAATTTTAAAATAATAGTTCGTTTTATCGTTGTTGTACTGTGGATGTATATATTTGTATATTTTTATACAGTTTATATATTGACAATTAATATTGTAAATGATTGTAGTTTTGACACAGGACCCCATTGAAAAACTCGTACGTGATGTGGGTATCCTGGATAAACATAATTATTATTATAAAAGCCAGAAATATCTATAGTAAAAATAAACATTTCTACATTTTGTACTGGAAATTCATCGATGCAGTGATAATATAGCGCAGACCAGATTGGCATATCCCAGTATGCCTGTGAGCTGTAAGTATTAATATATATAATTGTCATGGTGACTCATGTAAACAGAGCTTTATAAAATGATATGCAACTTGCTTGCAACTTGGAACTACAAACATATTTACTTTACAACTGTCAAAAACTTGAAGTCGATCTATACAGCTGTTCATGCACTTACTAACATTATTAATCCGCTTCTTTTAAAATTTTAATATAACCACGTTGTCCTATGTAATATCTATCCATGATATCATGTTTCTATGTTCAGCCATGCATATTGTGGTGGATTTTATTTTCCAGTATAGGTGATGTAAAGATGTGATGATTCAAAGGACAAAGAGATTTTCGCCATGTTGGATGATATTTGCATTGCAAACAAGCAAAATCCTATATGTCATTAGGGAGTTTAAGCTTCACGTTTCTGGGAACGGCAAACGGCAGGTTCGAACTTTCTTGCAAAATTTTCGTTGAACGTTTTCGTTTCATGTTTTCTTTCTTGTGTCGAAAGAATAATTATGCATTGCAGTTTTAAAACAGCAAGTTCATTTACTCTTTATTGCCTGATACCGTAAAATTTTTCTTTGCCTGGCGTTTGCCGTTTGACGTATAACGTATAACGCGAGGCTTAAGCTCTCTAATGTCATCCAACATGGCGACGGTGACTAACTTGCACTGGAAAAGAAAAGTGAAATTCATATACTACGAAATATGCAATTGCACCACAAAATCCATAGTATATCCATACTACTTCCATACTATATCCATACTATGGAAATATACAATTATTATGGATAACCAAAATCCATTCTATTTCCAATAAAAGTTCATATAATTTCCATTCTATGACCTTCTATGGATTTTCAAAATTTTTTCCAGTGTTGCACACCACCTACACAAGAATTTTAAACTGCTGATATCGAAACGTTTGTTCTATTTTTTCTTAGCCTCGTTTTTCGTTCACAATCAAATGTACGAAACTGTACAAACTGCATGCTGCCTCATTGTCATGCATGTCACTTAATGTTTGCATAACAACTCTCGAAAATGTGCACTCAACAAGTATTCACTTGTGAATACGACTGCAGTGCTCTATTATGAACTATTGAACAGCTGATGTATAACGCTCCACCTTTGAAATAATTATATTCAAGTCGAAACAAAATCATTATACCAGAAGATGGATCTAAAAATGTACACCCAATTGATAATTTTGTGCGTTGTGAATGTAGTCTTTACTTTTTCTGGAATAATTTTAAACACATTGGTGATAGCTTGTCTCCTGAAGTCCTCACAGCTTCGAAAGAAATTGTGCAATTTCATGATAATGGTGTTGTCTTGTTTCCATTTAGTTTCGGTGATAACGAGCCATCCATTGTTGGCGCTTCAACTGGTCTTCTGGATAAAAGAAAAGCATGACCTCGTAGCGAAGATGGAAATTTGTGTGCATTTTAGCATAACCTTTCTTGGCTTTTCTATGTTCACACTTCTGATGATGAATATTGAACGATATCTGGGAGTGTGTCATCCTGTCTTTCATCGCACATCAGTAACCAGACGCAAATTGTTAACACCCCTCGCGATATCGTTCATGCTACCAACTTCACTGATAATACTATCTGCAAATGACTTGGTTATTTCCCATGCAGTGGCTTTAATAATTTTCGCGGTCATTCTTTATCCTCCGCTAATATTTATCAACTACAAATTGTTTAAGATTTCAAGGAAAATACGTCGGAAAAGCGTAATATTACCAGAGGTAACGAGAAAAGTTGATTTGAAAAGTATTTTTACATGTTTATTCGGAGTTGCCAGTCTTGTGTTGTTAACCATTCCGACCAGTTTCTTCCTTGCATTTAGCTTTACCGAAAAATCGACGTCAAACAACGTAAAGATATCTTTGGTTTGGGCGTATACTGTGTACGTCGCGAATTCAACATTCAACAGCTTGATTTTTTTCTGGAGGAATAAGGTTTTACGCACAGAAGCAATGAAGCTGCTAAAGACATTGAAAGACCGTATTTTTGGGTCTTAAGAAAGCGTATTATCAAACTCACGAAATAGGCCGCGTCAAAAATTATTCAGTTTATACGGGGTGACAAGAACAAGTCCTTAGTGCTTGAGAACAAGGCAGCGAATATCATTCTAGACCAACACCCGCGATATTCTTCAACCGAAGCTTTAGAAGAACTCAAATGGACAACGCTGACAACGAGAAGACATAACCACAGATGCACATTTATCTACAATTGTATGAATGGCTTAATTGACTTTGATTTTGAACTGGCAAAGAACCATGACATCTACCGCGAGCAAAGACGAACAAGGGAAAACAACGACCAACGTATAAAGGGTCTATAAACTTTAACAATGTAGAACATGAACTAAAAAACGCTACTTCATTATATACCTTTAAAAAAACTATTAAAAAGACGGTGTGTATACGAGGTGTAAACCTCTCTTTCTCTTTCGTCCTCCACTATATCACTTCTTCACTTACTTATCTTTCTCTCTCAATCTTTCTCTGTTTTCCACTTGAAACGTATCTCGGCGAAGTGTAGCCTATGTATTTGTTTCGCGAGCACTCAGATAGAATTAATGTCTTTGAAATAAAGAAGTGCGCTGCATGTGTTTCGATTGGAAATCAGGTTTTATTAAATATTCTTAAATGATTATATTGTATATATGTGTTGCTGTAAATAGTGCATGGCTAAATATTGAATGTAATTTGAGTTGCAGGACCCCACTGAAAAACACTTCGGTGATGTGGGTATCCTAGATATATATGATAATAATAATGGAAACTTATTTAATTAATAATTTTGTTATATACTAATAATTTTAGCAATAATTGGTTTATTATACCCATAACCAAATGTATATTTTAATATATTAGTATATATAAGTCTTCTAATAAACTTATGTAAATACGTATAATTAACGATTGTAATTTTACGATTGTAATTATTTCTGAAAAGCCATTTTGGAGAAATAAATTATTAATGGTATATATTGATAATCGCTTTATCAGCATGACCATATTTTACAAGTATTGCTAAAGCTTAACTATAACGTAACAATGTAACATATAAAAAATATTTAAGAAGTAGACTATAAGAAAATACTATTTACAGGATGGAAAGTTTAACTAATGACTACCAGCATTCCCGGCTTCAAGTTGTTTAAGTCTTTCCTCAAAACACGAAAAAATAAATTTCGATAATTTCAGGTTGGTGTCACTAGCAGTTGACTTCATTATGTCAACTGATAAAGTTGGTTCGTTTACGTTTGTCTCAGTAGTAGTGAGATCGTTTTTTAGACTGATAGTATTAATATTATTGGCGACTGGATTAAAAACTGTGTTTGTATCAGTTTGTGGTAATCTTCAACACATCTGACAAAACATAAGATTTTTAAAGTTTTTTGCTTCCTTGCAAGAGCGCTATGATGCAAAATGCCACCGAAATTCGAGTGACGTCGGTGTTGACAAAAACGTCGCTTGCTTACGCTGGCTCGTGACCAGGGATGGATCCAGCATGATCTGGTAGGGGTGAGGGGTGCTCTGCTAGCTGTGGTGTCGAGTTGTGTCGGTCATGTGTGCCGCCCGCCCATCAACTTGCTTCACTACTGCAAAGTCTTGCTTGACTACTGTATTTGAATTGTAATTGTTGTTCACAGTTCGCTTATCGTCATGTTATTACTCAAATTACTGTATCTCATTTTGTCTCTAATAATTTTTTGCTTTATCATGAAAAATAGCACCACCCCCCCTGCACCCCCTCTGGCCAGGGCTAGGGGGGTGCACACCCTCCCCCCCCCCCGATTTACATCCATCCCTGCTCGTGACATTACTTGAAATTCATTATGTCCCGGGAATACAACGCATATAGGTCGTGATAGGATGGCTAAGGTGCAGGATCTCCTTCGCATCATTAAGCGTGGAATTATTTTGGATTTAGAGATGTCCATCATTTTCAACAATGTTGAGACGCCATCAGCACGCTGAAAACATCGTGTGTACTCACGAGGTTCCTATCTAGTGTTTTTATTAAACGTAGGTGGTTGTCCTTCAGTAGCATTGTGTTTGATGAAAGGTTGTTCAATTGAGGCCAATGAGCTACTGTTTGAAACGGCTAGTATATAAAACGTATTTGAAATTACAACATAAAAAACGTATTTGAAATTACAACAATTTTAAGATTCTTATTAAATGTTGTAATTTCAAATACGTTTTATATACTAGCCGTTTCAAACAGTAGCTCATTGGCCTCAATTGAACAACCTTTCATAGTGTTTTTATGATTAAACCTTACTGTAAATACTTTTAAACTAATGATAATAAAAAAAAATTTCTTCTTAAAAATTCTTTAAAATTCAATTTAAATTTAAATTTAATTCTTTAAAATTCTTCTTGTAATTGTTTTCTTTGTCGTTAAATTTCTCCAATGAAATGAAATGCACGAAATTTTGTAAGTTGCACGAATTGGGATGTTTACACTCATCCACCTGCACTTGGTTTATATCAAGTTTACTTTACACAATTCATGCACTCAGACTCAACAAACGTTCACTTTAACATGATTGCTTTATGCACTTTCGAACAGCTGTTCATGAAACTGGGGATGGGGAAAATATATGGAAATATTTTCAACATCACGATTCATGGATTTCAAATTTCAGTTTCGCAACAAGTTTTCCTAGTTTGTCCACAGAGGTGTTCATACATTCAAGTGTGCAACAGTCGATTGAGGCATGCAGGGGCTAAAATCCCAAGGATAGTGCGAAACTACCTAAAAATGGAACAAACTTCGACGTTTAATTAAACATTGTTTACCTAACAACTGTCAAACACTCATGCACTCAAAAAGTATTTAATTCCGAACAGAACTGCAATGCTCCTTGAGCTTTCTAACGGCTCATGTTATAGTCATACACTTTCGATATAATACATTCAAGTCCAAACAATATCATTATACCCGAAGATGGATTTAAAAGTGTACATTCAGTTGATACTTTTGTGCGCTGTGAACGTGTTCTTTACTTTTTCTGGAATAATTTTAAACACATTGGTGATAGTAAGCCTTTTGAAGTCCTCACAGCTTCGAAAGAAATTGTGCAATTTTATGATAATGGTGTTGTCTTGTTTCGATTTAGCTTCTGTGATAACGAACCATCCATTGTTGGCGCTTCACCTGGTCTTCTGGATAAATGAAAAACATGTTCTCGTGGCAAAGATGAAAATGTATTTGCATTTTGGTATTACGTTTGCTGGCTTTTCTTTGGTCGCACTTCTGATAATGAATATTGAACGATATCTGGGAGCGTACTACCCTATCTTTCATCGCACATCAGTAACCAGTCGCAGATTATTAACAATCCTCGCGATATTATTAATTTTACCAACTTTATTGATAATAATTTCTACAAATGAGTTGGTTATTTCTGTTCAAGTGGCTTTAATCGTTTTCATAGCCATTGTTTATCCACCGCTCGTGTACATAAACTACAAATTGTTCAGGATTTCTAGAAAAATACGTCGGAGCAACATAGTCTTACCCGAGGAAACAAGAAAAGTTAATTTGAAAAGCATTTCTACTTGTCTATTTACAGTTGCCTACATTGTGTTGTTAACCATTTCAAACAGCTTTTACTTCGCATTTAAATTTACCGAGAACTCGATGTCAAACAACGTAAAGTTATCTTTTGTTTGGGGGTATACTTTATACATCATGAATTCAACATTCAACAGTTTGATTTTTTTCTGGAAGAATAAACTTTTACGCACAGAAGCAATAAAACTGCTAAAGACATTGAAAGACCGAATTTTTAGGTCTTAAGTAAGCATATTATGAGGCTCACGAAATAGGCCGCGTCAAAAACTATCAGCTCATCCAAAAAGGAATTTATAGCCATGGCCAGGCTCTCTTGTATTGTTAGTATAGCAGCAGATAGCAGAAATGAGAAGATTGTCTTAACACTTTATGTAGCTAAATATTTGTGCGAAATTTTAGGAGGAGAGTGTTGTTCCAAACAAACACAACCTCCTTTTTCTTCTTTGACAATTCTTTTACAAAGCGAACGTCCACATGTTCATGTTAAACCATATAGAGTTAAAAAAATGGATAGGAAACAGTTGACGCCAGCAGACATGCATGTCCTATTTGAAATTCGTAAAGTTTTACTGCGTTTTTTTCCCATTTTCCTCTATTTTTCGCATTCATCGTAGAGTAGTATATGGTTGTCTTCTTGCGTTTTTTTACTAAAATGCTCAGCTGTATTATTGCTAAACGTGGAAATATTTTGGATTTACAAATGTCATAATTTTCGACAATGTCGAGACGCTATCAGCACTACGAAAACGTCATGCATGACCCCAACTTTCCTATCTATAATGTTTTTATGATCCATGGTTAAACCTTACTGTAAAGAATTTTAAACTATTGATAATAAAATTCTACTTGTAATTGTTTTCTTTGTTGTTATATTTCCCCAATGAAATGCGCAAAATTTTGTAAGTTGGACGAATTGGGATGCTTGCTCATTCACCTGCTTGGTTTGGGAACAATTGATTAAAGTTTACCTAACAAAACTTACACTCTCAACGAACGTTCATTTTTAACATGATTGCTTTTTAAGAACTTTGAACAGCTGTTCATGAAACGGGCGGAGGCGCCGGAGGAGGGGCAAAGATTTTGGCCGGCACGATTCATGATTTTCAAATTCCTATTTAGAGATTTTCAAACACATTCAAGTGCGCAACAATCGATTGAAACATACAGACTACGAAATTCCAGGGACAGTGTAAACTGTCTACCTTCTAGTAGACTAAATTGTAACCCCCCCCCCCACTCTTGTACAAGAAAGACACACGTGTCCAGTGATTAGTTTCTAAAGTGACCTAGAAATAACTCGAGCAACGATTCGTGCTAATGCTCTAACAGAACAATAGGAAACTTACCCTGCCTTCAAAAATGTGATATAGTCCGACCATATCTGTTTGAAAAAATACGACAGAAATTAGAAAACAAACAACTTTTCTACAAGCGCAAAATCATTATAGAATAGTCTACATTGCTCTGATGGGTATACATTTTGACCCAATATTCGTGATACAGTAATCTTTTTCAATACTCAATAAGCTATTTCGAATAATTCCCGAACCAAAATTTGTTTACAAAGAGCTGCAACATTTAGGAAGACATACAGACATGACTCCTCCATCTCTCTCCTTCGAAATGGAAGGATAGCAATATAAGGGAGAAACTGAATTCCCATTTGATAATGTAACATTCTCGTACCCAGGGCCCTTCTTACGCGCGTTCGACCGAGCACGACGAGGGGCTCTGGCCAAATCCATAACCGGATACCATAAAAACATGGTATCCGGTTAAACACTGCGCATGCTCAACGTCAAACGCGGATAAACACTTCGGTTTTCTTGTTTGTTTCGTTTTGAAAGTTTTTCTCCAGGAAAACCCCACAAAAGCGGTAGGTTTCGCTAATTTTATTTATTTAAATCAATTAGTAGGTAAGACGTGATGTTCTCAATGCATGTTGATAAAAATTTAGTATATATTTCCCTCTTAAACGTTGCCAAAGCAGTAATGGCTACGGATACGAAGACGAGACTCACGAGAGATTGTCTCACTATTTTATATTCGATTTTAAGTCGCTGTTGTACAGATTTTTAGACTTTTTTGTGTTTTATTAAAAGTCAACAGTCATACATAAGACATACTATACTGCAAATCATTTGAAAATTGTAAAAAATCGGTTTCTAGGAAGAAAATAGTCATCACAATTAACTTCATATTCTGGCTGGCTTTAATATTTTCTCTTCAGATGGCACGTCAGCTTTGAACATGTAACACAGATTTGTTTGATTAACATCACTGATTTGGAAATACGACGAGCATCTGCCATAAAATATGCTGACTTTTTGCTATGAGAACATCACGTCTCAACCTATTAATTTCAATCAACTAATTGATTTAAATAAATAAAATTAGCGACATCTACCGCTTTTGTGGGCGATTATCAACAACAATCTTCCTAACTGCTTCGTACTGCTGTTCTTTCAACTTTAATAATGTCTTTTCTCCCAATTTTATCCAAAACGAAACCAACGCTTCATGGAGCGCTTGATTTTTATTCATATTTTATACAATAAACGATATATTTCGTTGTGGCCAATCAGAAGCCAGTTTGATATGGATTTGGCCAGAGCCCCTCGTCGTGCTCCGTTGACCGCGCGTAAGAAGGGCTCTGGGTACGAGAATGATAATGTAACTGTTATTATAGTTTCCGTTCTTTTTCGCCCTTTGGCGGTGGCACGTCTTAGTATGTACGAAAAATAATATGTTAAACACACTCTGGTTAAACATTTCCTGGTTAATCTAAAAAATTTGGGTGAATTTAATGTCCCTGGTTAATTGATAATTCTGGCCAATTTAACCATGCCAATTCCTGGTTAATTTCACCAGGCTATATGGTTGAATCAACCAGATTATGTTAGATGGACTACCAACCAAGAATTCCAGGTTAATAATCCACCTAACATAATCTGGTTAATTCAACCATATATCCTGGTTAAAGTATCCACCATAGTAATAAAATTAAATAGGACTATGGTTAAATTAACCAGGAACATTAAGTTACCACAAACAGTGTTGATTTTAGGGAGTAACAACATGCTAAAAAATTGCTGAAACAGAATACCTGATATGACTTAAAATCCAATCCAACTTTATCGAGGGCAAATTCAAAGGCTTGTGTCATTTTGTCCCTATGGTAAAAACAACAGACCTATATAGACACAACTAAGTATACGAATTCAAAACATTGTTTGCGCGGCAGAGCCATATTTTGCCAGAGCACAGTCACGATCTGTTTGACATTGATGGGTTTGGCTCTACCTACCATGGTAGGCTCTGTTCACTTGCGTGCGCCCACCCTCCACTTCACCGGGGCACACTCCGCGGTCACTGTTGATAGCAGATGCCTTGGTGGTCAATTTGGTAGGCACTTAAGAAGCATGAATCAAAACGTTAAAATCGCACTATAAACTTATACTGTAGTTGCACATTTTGTTTAATTAAATCGCTTAAAATCACCTAAACTCAGTTTATCTTCGGCAAGAGTTAAGGCGATTTATCATCCCAGAGACAGTAGGCCTTTAAAGGATTATTGCGACACCATGGTATTGCGGGCTCAAATTCCTGCCGAAGGCCATTTTTTTATCGGCCGAGTAGATCAACAGATCTGATCAACAGAGTAGATCTTTGGCCGAGCAGATCAACAGATTTTATAATCCGTCGTAAATTTAAACTATCCTTTGAGAATCGGCTTGCTTTTTGTATCTAATTCTTATTGGAAATGTTCCAAACAAGGAATTCTTATCGTTATTTGTTCATTTCAAGTAAGATAATAACAAAAGCCCGCGATACTATGGTGTGACACTAACCCTTTAAATTTACACACAATGAATCTACTATAAACTTGTACCTAAATGAAGGCAAAGAACCCTTCGTTTCTTTCACGTAATGTAGATAGGACTTCCATAAATCAACATTCAAAACTTTCATCAGACATCTTTGAAACAACTAGACAAGTGCGCAAAGAGAAATTCTACTTAATATAAACCTGTTAATGTTTGGAATGGTTAAAGTTTCCGCGAGTTAGACGAGATTGAGAGTCGGTATAAGCAGCAAGCTAGAGTTTGCATGTGTGCTTCATGGGTGAAAAATGAAACTTATCACCCTGTATTTTACCACGCGAGTAAGGCTCAGTCGAGAATTTTCGCGGGCTTTTCTTTTGTAGAACTTTAATAACTTATTTAATATCATGCTTGAATCAGGTAATATTGTTCTTGAACCTTTAGGCTTCTTTTTACGCCAAATTTCTAGCAATAAATAAAAAAGTTTGATGCATCTTTTGCAATGATCTTGAAAGAATTCAGTAGGTCGCCTCATTGATAATCATGCATGCAGTACACGTCAATTTGTAGATAAAACTATTAAATAAACTTTTTGATATATAGACTTAGACAAAAATGATAGCGATAACAAATTTATTAAAGTGCCTATGACACGAAATTTCACCCCAAAGGTTTATGGTTGCATTATAAAGATCACTTAAAATGACTTAATAATTTATTTTGTAGAATTTTGGTAACTTGCTCCCTTTTCAAGATATTCAACTTTGTTTCATATGCAAATATCACCGGTGTGACATCACATCGCATAATGAGTTTTCAGAACAGTATAGTTTTCTTGACGAATACGTATCTACTAAACTTAAAAATTGCCCTTGTATATATGTATTAACTTCATAACTGGTAATTAACCCTCTGTATTTGTTTGTAAAAATATTTTATCAAGGTAAAATATTGCGTTTTCAAAATGTCATTATGCAATGTGATGTAACACCGGTGATATTTGCATATGAAACAAAGTTGAATATCTTACAAAGCCAAAGGGAGCAAGTTACCAAAATTCTATAAAAGAAATTATTAAGTCATTTTAAATGATCTTTACAACGCAGTCATAAACATTTGGGGCGAAATTTCGTGTCATAGGCACTTTAAAGAACGACGTTTCAAAGTCATCTTGACCTCATTTTAATTTACTGTCGATGCAATGGAAGTGTTGATAAAATATTGCATGAATTCATTTCCTCAAGTTGATCAATTCATAAGAATTCAAATTTCTTTTTACTTCCTGTGCGTTTCCTATTGGTCAATCGGTTCTGAAACGAAATCTAATTCGCTTATCTAAAAGTACCAGGAAGTTGATCAATTTTTTGATCAACTTGAGGAAAGGAATTGGTGCAATATTTTATCAACACTTCCTTTGCATCGACAGTAATCGTTTTCTGTAATAATTTGAACTTGAAAATGAGGTCAAGATGAGTTCGAAACGTCATTCTTTAATAAATTTATTATTGTAATATATTGCTATCATATTTGTCTAAAACTATTAATATTCGTAAATAAAGAAGTGTTTAAGTTCTTTGTAGTTTTGCATGGCGATAGTATATAAGTTTTCGTTTGTGGAAACACCAAATTGCAAACGAAATCTGTTTGGATTTATCTGCTAGTGATTGCGCTCTCATTGCTTATCAATTCAAGACAGACCATTCGAAAAGAGGTAGTATTCGCACGACAAAAATACAATATAATTCATAGATATTAATCGATTGTTGATAACCATTAATCGATTAAGAAAATGAACCGATGGGAAACAACTATTGAAATATTCGCTCACTTTCGATTGTATAACTATTTATTTGAAGATAAACATAACTTTAATAGACTTAATAATATGAATTGATTTTCTAAAACATGTCCGACCGAATGTACACATCAGAGAAGAGAATCTCATTAATCTTTAACCAATCATATTTAGCGTTATAGAATTTGGCGGGAACTTATTATTCTTAACACTCCCACTTAATGAGTTCACGATAAAATGTGCATTCACTTATAAATTTAACTTCAACAATTAAATTACAATGTTTAAACAGATGTAATCCCAATCAAGTCCCTTAACTTTTCATAACTTGATCTTGCTAATCCTTTTGTTAGTATGTCTGCTTTCATATCATCTGTTCGACAATATACTACATTGATCTCCTTCGACTGAACGCGTTCTCGAACGAAATGATGGCAAATGTCAATATGTTTCGTTCTATTATGATATTTGGCATTCTTCGCCAATTCTATTGTTCCTTGGTTGTCTTCGAAGATTGTTATCAGTTTTCTGATTTTAAATCCAACATCATATAACAGTCTTTGTAACCATATCGCTTCTTGCGTGGCTAAACTTAACGCAATATATTCTGCTTCTGTTGAACTCTTCGCGACTGTCCTCTGCCTTTTGCTCGACCAACTAACTGTGCTATTAGCAACTTGAAATACATAACCTGATGTTGATCGACGAGTATTAATATCTCCTGCCCAGTCAGAGTCTGAATAACCGACTAGTGTAGGGTTTTTATCTGCTGAGTATTTCAGGCCATAATCTAAAGTTCCTTTAAGATATCGTAATACACGTTTCACCCCGATCCAATGATCTTTGCTAGGTTTTGCCATAAATTGTGAAAGTGCTCCCACTGCAGCTGAGATATCTGGTCTTGAAATCACTGAAAGATAGGTTAGGCATCCAATCGCTTGCTGGTATGTTTGTGTGTCAAATTTTTCATCCTCATTTGACAACTCTGAAAACTTTGTCCCAGGTTCCAGTGGTGTTGAAACCGGTTTACATGATTCCATTCCGAATTTGCTTAGGACTCGTTCCACGTAATTACGCTGACTGATTGTAGTAACTCTGGCTTCTCGATCTCGTTTAATCAGCATTCCCAATAGGTAATGAACTTCACCTCTGTCATCCATCTTAAATCTTTCGCTGAGCGCTTTCTTCTCTGAATTCAGCATTTGGATATCGTTGGAAACTGGAATTATATCGTCCACGTAAACTCCGAGTATCACAAAACTTATTCGACCACCGTCCTTTTTAACCGATTTAACATAAATGCAACCATCTGCACCACTTTTTCTGTATCCTCTCGACTTTAAGTATCCATCGAGCGTGTCATTCCAACAGCGTGCAGACTGTTTGAGACCGTAGATACTTTTCTGCAGCTTACAAAGATAATCTGGTTTGTCTGGATTAACAAAACCTTCCGGTTGTTGCATATAAATGTCGCAATCAATGTCGCCATTTAAAAAAGCAGTTCGAACATCCATTTGGTGGACTTCGAGATCATATTCGTTGGCTAATGCCAGTAATGTACGTAAAGATGTATGTCTGGCCACGGGGGAAAATACTTCGTCATAATCAGCTCCTTTTGTTTGGGAGTATCCTTGAGCTACAACTCTCGCTTTGAAACGATCAATTGATCCGTCTTCTTTCCGCTTTACCTTTAGCACCCACCGCGATCCGACTACGTTTTGATCATCACAGGGAGGAACCAATTCCCATGTATCGTTTTCTAGTAATGAAGAATATTCTGAGATCATCGCGTCTTTCCATTCCTTCGCATACTTCCCATTCAGCGCTCTTTGGACACTTTCTGGATCATCAACTTCAGATGTTAAAGACTCAACTACTGGACATGCATTGTCTCTGAACTTACTCGGAATCATACGCTGTCTTACAGGACCTAAATTTTTCACGTTTTCCATAAACCGCTCTTCGTATGTTTTCGAAGTAGATGGGGTTTCACTTTCTCCCACTGGTTCGTCGTTCTCGGGATTAACGGGCTGCTCCATGGTTTCATTCAAGTTAATGTTTGTTTCAACAACAGGATCCACTCTGAACTCATCCTGATCTTCGTTGAAGGTTTGATCATCAAGTTCATCAACTCTATCTAGATCAAATAACTCAACAGTTTGTTTTTCATCATCCGGAACTTCAATTCTCTCTTGCTGCTCGAACACAAAGTCATTCTTTGGGTTCTCAAAATTATGAAATTTCTTCTCTAAGAATTGAACATCTCGACTTATCATGAACTTTCTTCTTTTAACATCATAAACTTTGTATCCTTTTGTGCCAGTAGGATAGCCAACAAATATAGCTTCATAAGACTTTTGGTCTAATTTTCTACGATTACTGTCCGGGATATGAACATAGCACATACATCCAAAGACTTTAAGATTAGAAACATCTGGCTTTTCACCGAAAATGCATTCATGAGGGGTTTTGTCCTTTAATGCAACTGTAGGACTTCGGTTATGTAGGTACACGGCTGTATTGCACGCTTCAGCCCAGAAGACTAGGGGCAAATTTGCATGATATATCATGGATCTTGCAGATTCTAAAATCGTACGGTTTAATCTTTCTGCCACACCGTTTTGTTCAGGGGTGTAAGGACAAGTGAATTGTTGGACAATGCCCTTCTCTGTACAGAATTTGGAGAAACTGTTCGATTTGTACTCACCGCCGTTGTCGCTGCGCAGAATCTTCACTTTATTATGATTTCCATCTTGATTTTCAACATAATTCACAAACTCCTTGAACTTAGTAAGTGCTTCATCTTTCTTCTTAATAAAGTAAGCAACAGCATATCTGGAATAGTCATCAGTAAATGTGATCAAATAACGGCTACCGCCAATCGACTCAACTTGCATTGGTCCACATATGTCAGTGTGTATGATTTCATAAGGTCTGCTTGCCCTATGTAGACTTGCTTTTGGAAAGGGATTCTTATGCATCTTTCCCATTGAACATCCTTTGCAATCTTTCTCCACTTGTTTACTTTCATCATACATCATTCCGGTGACCATATCATTCTTCATCAGTTGATTAACATATCCATTGTTTAGATGACCAAATCTCTGGTGCCACATATCCAAGGGTTCAGTTGTAGGATGGGCAAATTCAACTGGATTAACAGTATACAGCATACCATCTACCAATTTACCAATCACGTATTCTTTATCTTCTTTGTAAACAACACATTTTTCGTCATCGAATGACACTTTAGCTCCCATTGAAGCCATTGCAGGTACAGACAATAGGTTTTTTGCTAACATCGGCACATACAATACTTTGTGTAACTCCAAATAGAATGTATTGTCATTTTGAGTATATAGCTTAACCATTCCTTCACCCAGGGCTTTGATACAGGTATTGTCACCCAAATAAATATTCACCGGTGTTTGGTATTGAGTGTAGTTGATGATAAGGTCCTTGCGATTTGTCATATGCTTTGTCGCAGCTGAATCCACATACCAATCATTTGAATTTCCTGTGCTTGAAATCAGTGCTACTCCACCACCTTCCGCAAGCTTCGAATGTTCCCCTTTGTTTCCACCTTTTCTATAGTTGAGTGGACAGTTCCTGGCGATGTGTCCAGCTTTGTTACACTTAAAGCATAAAATATTTCTTGCTCTTCCATCATCACGTTGTTGTTGTGCTGCTGGTGTCAATGTATCCCCACCTTTATTGGTGTTCCATGATGGCTTGTAGTCTACAGGAGTCCAATTTCTAGAATGTTCACCATGTCTTCTTCGATCATAATTTCTTCCTCTGCTCATGTATGACTTCCTGTTTGTAAGCAATGCATTGTCACTCTTGTTATTCTCAAATTTTTCCTTTCTCTTCAAATACTCTTCTATTAACAATCCCTTTATATTGTCCCATTCCAACTCTTCAGCTTTTCTCGCATTCAAACTTGTGAGGAGATTATCATACGATTCGGGTAAACTCCCTAGCACCACAGTAGCGAATTTCTTTGATGATATATCTTCTTCCATTTCACGCAGTTGTTCTGCCAATGATGTCATATAGGTCAGGTGTTTCATAAGATCTCCACCTTCTTCCATGGTGGCTGCGTAGAATTTACGATTCAAACGCACGACTTGGGTAACAGATACAAACTCAAATTGTTTTTTCAAGTTCGTCCATGCTGCTAAAGGATCTGTCGTACTCGAAATGTGTATTTGCAAGTGTTTCTCGACGTTTAAGGCAATCAGAGAGTAGGCTTTATCTGATCGCAACTGGAAAGCATTCTTTACAGCATTTGTCGCATCTTCGTCAGGAGGTATTTCTTTGCCTTCTTGTGTAAAGCCCCAAAGGCCACGTTCCATAAGAA
Source organism: Paramuricea clavata (assembly GCA_902702795.2). Classification (NCBI taxonomy): domain Eukaryota; kingdom Metazoa; phylum Cnidaria; class Anthozoa; order Malacalcyonacea; family Plexauridae; genus Paramuricea; species Paramuricea clavata. The sequence continues at coordinate 4,945 of CACRXK020002506.1, read as the reverse complement.
CTAGCTTGACATTGTATTTCCAAGACTGATAATTCTTGCCATTTAGCTTATCGATCTTCGTAATTTCCGCCATATTAGACTCGAAGTATTTTCACCAAAATTTCCGCCAAACAGGACAAATAAACACGTTTTAATTCAATTCCACACGTCCTGGGCACATAACCTATTGAAATATTCGCTCACTTTCGATTGTATAACTATTTATTTGAAGATAAACATAACTTTAATAGACTTAATAATATGAATTGATTTTCTAAAACATGTCCGACCGAATGTACACATCAGAGAAGAGAATCTCATTAATCTTTAACCAATCATATTTAGCGTTATATAATTTGGCGGGAACTTATTATTCTTAACAACAACTGGGTCGGCACGAAGCTCTAGGAAGATGTTCTGTGATTGGTTGATTATGACAATGACAAAATAATAAGCTATAGAACGGATTTTCTAAAGAACGAAGCAAGAACAATATTCCTTTAATTTGTTTATGTAAGCCAATTACGTCTTTTGTCATTGTCATAATCAACCAGTCACAGAACATCTTCCTAGAGCTTCGTGTTTACTGGAACAACTCTATGTCTATGATCTTATTCTAATTCATGAATTTTAAAACGCATTTGTTGTACCTACCTGTTCAATTTTGTCGTAATTTTTGCTTTTCATCTACAAGAATACAAAATCTCTACTTTTGACTTTGATCAATCATTTTACCTCAAGGGGAGGTGCGTTTATTTTCAGGGGAGGTGCAGAACGATCTCAAGGAAAGTGCAGAACGATCTCAGGGGAGGTGCATGCGTATTACCTCCCTGAAAGCCCGGCATGGGAGTAGCATATCTAGCATACTATACTTATAATGACCAAGAAAATAGTCGAAGATTATAGCCAAAGTATAAGTCAACCTACTGCGGATTTCAATTGACTTTAGAATTGCGAGCTCTTCACTTGATGGCTTTTACGTCGGCTCTTAATTCGTCCATGCCCGACTAAGTTCAGTCCGGGGCTTTGGCTTCCTCCTCAACCACAAAAGCTGCTTTGCAACTCATCAAGGCAACACAGCTTGGTTCAAAGTTAGCTCTTAGCACATTTAGCTGGCTCGACTCGACTATGAAGCTGGCTCTTAAAGTGCCTATATATCACTTGCGGGACCTTTATCGATTGGAAAAAAGCGTAAAAAGTTAGTTAATAAGTTCAAAAGATTTTTTTGATTTTGTGCACTAATTTCGAAGATACAGGCCTCTAAACTACCTACAGTTCCTGAGTCCCAGGCTCCTATTGACAATGGACAGTTTCGAAAAAGGCCAAATTCAATAGCCATGTTTAGACCCATGGGACTCAGGAACTGTAGGCAGGACTGTAGGTAGTTTAGAGGCCTGTATCTTCGAAATTATTGCACTAAATCAAAAAAATCTTTTGAACTTATTAACTAACTTTTTACGCTCTTTTCAAATCCATAAAGGTTCCACAAGTGATATAGGCACTTTAACGGATCAACTGTGCACTCTCAAGCCAGTTTTCCACTTCAGTTGTATCGTACCGAAACGTAGCGTATTTTTTTGTTTCCTGAGCGGTAGTGCAGTGGAACTAATGACTTCGACACAAAAGCAGGGTGCGATAATTCGCGTACTTACGTACCGGAGGTACACCAATATTACTGTCTGGTACTTCTTTGTTTTCAGCCACGTACCACGTAGGTACGCGGAACTCTTGCTATCTGCGTACTTATTTTTTGCTGGTACCACATGACCTTTCCAAGTCCAAGGTATTCAATACCGTAATTTAGTTGGTATATCATTGGTCTGAGATGTCTTGGCATGAAACATGATTGCACTGATGGCACTAAGAAACGTTGGAGTCGGTTGTTTGAAATAGCAAAACTCCGTTTTTAAATAGCAACACACCCTTTTCAAATAGCAAAACTCCCGTTTCAAATAGCAAAACTCCCTTTTCAAATAGCAAAACGCCCTTTTCAAATAGCAAAACACCCTTTTCAAATAGCGAAGCTCCCTTTTCAAATAGCAAAACTCCATTTCAAATAGCAAAACTCCCTTTTCAAATAGCAAAACTCCCTTTTCAAATAGCAAAACACCCTTTTCAAATAGCAAAACTCCCTTTTCAAATAGCAAAACTCCGTTTGCTATCTCGTAGTCTGAATATACTTTTCAGAAACCTGTACTTTATGAACCTTATTTTTAAAGACTAAGTACACAATGAGCATTGAGTACTGAATTTGTTCTACTAGAAATCTTGAATGATCGCACCCTGACAAAAGAAAATACTACGGACCGGTACGTTACGATTGAATCATTGAAGTTGAAAACACGCTTTACCCTCCCCCTAACAGGATAACGTGGATCTGGGCAAATCGTCTAGCGTTAGAAAGAGTACAATAATAAACTAATAAAGTGGTGCACATTAGGGCGCAATGCAACTTAATGGATTAACTAGACACACAGTCTGATTAACCCACTGAGTGCCAGCGCTTCCCCTTGACTAGTAAAATAGCTTGGCGTTAGACAGAGTAAATAATAAAGTAGGGCACAATACAGCTTAATGGGATAGGACGCGTGGGCCGACCAAGCTCTTAGACCGCGAGCAGTCATTCGGGAGAATAGATCGAGGGACTGCAGACAACACATCCAATCTCGTCCCAGAGCAATGCCTGTGCGCGGGCTAGGAAGGCATTGGCTCTGGGGAAATTGAATTTTTCCTGTGCTGTGATTGGTTTAACGTTTATCAATCGTCCATGCCGACAAAGAACCGGATTAGGGGTTCCGGTTGTCAATTTCCCCAGAGCCAATGCCTTCCTAGCCCGCGCACAGGCGTTGCTATGGGTACGAGATTGCAACACATCAAGAAACGAAGTACGTGTTGCCCACACAAGGTAAAATCGCCATTAGGGACCGGTCATTATTTATGGCGGGGGGTGGCACCGAAGAGAAAAAGGTTGGGTAAACAAAATTTTCGTAAGTAAAAGGTTGGGTAAATGAAAAACAAAACAACTCAAGGGTTGGGTAATAAAAAATTATTGTCATTTCCAAAGCATGACTCACTGAAATATTGGAGACTAAAAAGCATATGTAAATACAATATGTGAATCAATCAGAGTCACTATCTGTCATTTTCCGATTTGTTGGGAGACAAATGCATGGTATCTCCAATTTAGAAACTACATGTGCAGACAATATGAAACTTTAGACGGCAGAACATTTCACAATCCGTTGTCAAACTCATGTCACAGAAGTGGTAAAGGACATGGTGACAACTGAATGGTATCCTTTTGTAAAGTTTTTGGCCAGGGGTGGGTATTTATTTTTTAATTGATATTTGAGGTTGGGTAATCAAATTTTTGACTTTTTGGTGGTTGGGTCAGCAAAATTTTTCCCACGAAAAACATTTCTCTTCGGTGCCACCCCCCACCATAAATAATGACCGGTCCCTTAGTCGAAATCGATACGCCTGTCAATCAAATCTGATATTTAGTAATTATGCTATAAATAATTTCCAGACTGAATGTTGATTCTATAAATAAACATGACATCGTTAGTTCCTATTGGATAGATTTAATTGGATATAAGTAATGTTTATGCAAATGCGGAGCCAACTTGACAAGAGCGAAAAGTGGGCGTATTTCGTTTCTTGATGTGTTGTCGGCAGTTTCTCCATTCCCCTCGTACGCCCGGGAAACAAAATATGTGGAAAGGAGGGACCGCTCGCAGTCTAGCCTGCGAACAGGCTCACTGGGAGAAAGGTGAGCCTGCACGGAACCATGCGTTTTATTCAATCATCCCCTTTTCGCATCTGCTAAACGCGAACCAATCAGCGTCGACTGCGATAAATAAACTGTCAACTGTCAAATTGACGCAAGGCGTGTACATTGTGCAACGAAGAAATACTGAATATTAAAATATATACATTATGTATATATGAACAATAATACAAAGCATTAGCGGGCCGCACAAAATATTACTCGGAAAAATATAGAATTTTTCAAATATTAAATAGATATCAATACACATACAAATATAAAGCCGAATAAAATACTACCATTGGCATTGAATCAATGTACAGCAATACTTGTACTATGTGCGACTGAAAGAACAATGTTCTGAATATTTGAAGCTATTACTAAAATACGGTCAGATAGATTGGGATTTGGAATACCGAATACGTCTAAAATTTTACTAACCCCACGAGTGTGCCAATAGTGGAAGCCGTATCGACGACGAAATTGTCAGCAGTTTATACAGTAAATAGTACAACGTTTAATGTACGATATATATTTATCTAAATGACATGCCAGCGAGGATCAACAATATAATTATTCGTACATATTTGGGTATCTTTTGTATGCCTTCGCTTGCTGACTTGCTCACTAATGAGAATAATCCGTGAAGCCACGACGACCTCAAAATGTACTATACTATAGTCTGATGTCAATCCGAAGACGAAGTTCAGAATGCTGTTATAGTTTCGTATATTGGATTTAAGCGATAGATTCAAGTCATTTATGATAGACTTTTTGCTGTGATGCTTTGCTATTGCTTTTGGTTTCCATTTCTAGTTTTATTTGTTCGATAGTCTTATAATATATAATATTAAAATGAATAAAGTTCAAATTCTTCAAAATGCTGTTGTTGACATTAGCTATTTTTAGTAATTTTGTCAACGAGTGTAAGCCAATCAGAAGCCTGCGTTTCTATACGAACGCCACTACCAAGAAAACCTATAGTTCCGTGCAGGCCCTCTATTCTTCGCGCCGCCTGTAACCCAGGGCCTGTTCGCAGGCTACTCGCAGTCTACCAAGCTCTATACGTAAAAAGCCAAGCTGTATGCGAGGCGATAGGCTAGTGGGACAAATTGTATGCGACTACAGCAATGCAACTTTAGGACTATTGTCTTACGCCCGTATTCTAAAAGCTCACTCACACTCAATGAGTGGAAG
>CACRXK020002505.1:0-42795 GCA_902702795.2 Paramuricea clavata | reverse complement strand
TTATGCTGACGAGTAATGCGCATGTCATAAAATACTCAACATGGAAACGAGGCTGCTTCAATAACCCCAGTTTGAACACTTTCTTTAAAGATTTTTTTTCAGAAATGCTTCTCATATTAACATATCAGCCATGTTCTTCACTCAGAAATGTAAAGTATTGTCACGTGACCTATTTCCTGGAAATTAAACAAATACACGTAGCGCATGCCTGGGATACCTGTGGCAAGCTTGAAAATGCGTAGTTTTAATTTTTTAAAGATCGAATTGGGTGCTTTAAATATTTTGGGAGTAACCCCAAGTAAAAATATAAGACAAGGGCAAAACAACTACAAGTTACTATATGGCTGAACATTGCGCATGCGCTGTATGAAAACAGGGCTGCACACAATCATTATAGAGTACTTACGATTTGATTTATTCATTTTTTGTCAAATGATACGTTTGTTGAAAAAATTTGACGATGTGGTACGCTATTCTATCGATAATTGAGGTACTTGGGGGAGAAACTGGCAATAGCAGTGGTATTAGAACCCAGGCCACTCACACGCGATTTCAAGATGGCGGCCGTCATGGGCACTTGCAGCCATAAAAGGTACGAAATTTTTAATGTTATCATCGTTTTTTGGTTTTTACATGCATATCTTATCTACTTCTGTACGAAACGAATAAAGAATTCCCAATTGCCATGTTTTTTTTTATCATTTTCTACGTTAGAAACTATCACTAAAGATTTCAAAAATCATGGATTGGGATCTGTGCATCATTTGCCAAAAAAGTTCCGTTGAAAAATTACAATTTCCTGCAAACTCAAAGCGTAAAGACGCTGGTGTTGGCTACACTTCATTTGTTAGAAATCTCGAAGAATTCCGGAAGCTAGAAATTACCCCTGAATGTTTAAATGTGGAATGTCTCGATGAAGGTCTTGGAATAGAGCAGACTCTTTTGAATAAAAAAGCTTCCTGGCACAAGTCTTGTCGAGACCTTTTCAGCAGTACCAAGTTAGAGCGTGCCAACAAAAGAAAATTATCGGCAATAGCTGATGAAAAAGACAGAGAAGATTGCGAACAAATCATAGATGTAAGTAGTTCCAGCCCAATAAAGGCCAGGCGATCTAGTACTGCTTCAAGTTGTCTGCCAGAAAACCACTGTTTCTTTTGCGATTCTGCAGATAGCCCAACAAATCTTCATTCTGCTTCCACACTCGAAGTCGACCGAAAGGTCAGAGAATGTGCTCATTTGTTGAATGAAGGGAAACTTATTTCGAAGATGTCAGCCGGTGATTTGATCGCAATTGAAGCGAAGTACCATGCGAAGTGCTTAGTCAGTCTTTATAATCGAGCGAGACAATTCCAAGCGCCAACCACCAATCCTGTCCCTGCGAGTTCGCGAACTGGTTTAGATGAACTGGCATTTGCAGAGTTGATTGCCTACGTCGACGAACAGCTTGAATATGAAGATCTTCCAGTGCTCAAGCTTTCCGATATCGTAAAATTTTTCTCATCAAAACAGCACGGGAACTCGGAATTGAATCCGGAAAGGTTAATGCTACTAGACTGAAAGAAAGAGTACTCTCTGCTTTTCCTGACCTCACAGCACATAACCAAGGACGAGAAGTGCTACTGGCATATAAACATGAAATCGGGGGAGTGTTAGAGAAAGCCAAGAATGATTCAGAAGCATGTCATCTGGCTAAAGCTGCAAATATTGGCATGATTATCAAAGGTCCAACTGCCAAAATATACGCGTTGCCGGTGGGCAGTCAGGCATGTCTGACAATTGCTCAGTTAATCATATTCAGCAGCATCGCACGAAGTCGAAATGAGTCTACAGAAAAATCTCGTCATATAAGATTTAGAGAAACTCCACTACCAATTTATACAGCACTGAAGATTCATGGAGCAACGAGGGATAGATCTCTTGTAGATCTATTTTACAAGTTGGGGATGTCTATTTCGTACGATCGGCTACTTTCTGTATCTACTGAATTACCAATAGTGTTATAAATCGGTACGAAAGAGAAGGAATCGTTTGCCCGTCTAAACTTAAAGAGGGACTGTTCACTACTGCAGCAGTTGATAATATCATAAACGAACATTTGCCTTGGAAACAAATCAAAATTGATTCTAGTGACAAGCCTTGGATTACTTCCGAAATAAAATCTCTTATTTCCAAGCGGCAAACAGCATGGGCGGCTGGCAATAACCTGATGTTCAGATTCTATCGAAACAAAGTCAATGCACTTTGCAAAAAAGCACGACTAAATTACTACAATAAAAGTATCGCGGGCGTTCAACAGTCCGATTCTCGTAAATGGTGGTCAGCGGTGAAGAATATTGCCGGTCTTCAGTCTTCTAAGAATGTATCTACAATGATGTTCCAAGGTAAATCCTACTCTGATGCCGATTTAGCAAATTTGCTCAACGACAAGTTCGTTGCTGTAGGGTCCTCCTTACCCAATCTAAACTGGCTCCCCCTTCCCACAAATGACATTCCAGATGATTTCTGCATCTCTGTCAAGGAGACTGAAAAGGCCCTATTATCATCTAAACTTCATTCATCTGCTGGTCCCGATGAAATTCCTTCTTGGCTTCTCCGGGAAAACGCTTCAGTGTTGTGTCGACCTTTGTGTTCTATTTTTAATTCATCAGTTCGTGAAGGATTTGTTCCCTCAATATGGAAGGCAGCAAATATTACACCAGTTCAAAAATCTTCGCCTCCTAAAGATGTTGATTCTGACTTCAGACCAATTTCCCTCACACCAATTATCAGCAAGATTCTTGAATCCTTTCCCTACAAATGGCTACTTGACTCCGTCTCAAAAAAAATTGATTCCTTGCAATTTGGTTCGCTGAAGGGTTCAAGCACTAGTATGGCATTAATCTACATGCTACATAAATGGTTTGAAGCAGCTGACAAACAAGGCAACACTATACGGATTTGTTTACTTGATTTTGCCAAGGCGTTTGATAGATTAGATCATAACATTCTGTTGGAAAAATTGAAAGACATGGAAATTCATCCCGTGTTACTCAACTGGATCGCAAACTTCCTAACAGGCAGACAACAAAGAACCCGTGTTGGTCAGTTCTTTTCTGAGTGGAAGTTTTTAAACGCCGGCGTCCCACAAGGAACGAAGCTTGGCCCGCTATTATTTTTGATCATGATAAATGACTTGGCTGTAGTGGATGAAACTGTTAAATTTGTCGATGATACTAGCCTTTGGGAAATAATATCAAACAATTCCCCTTCCCAGTTACCCGCTAACATCATCAGCTGCTCTGAATGGTCATCAGACAATAATATGAAGTTAAACGTATCAAAGACCAAAGAATTGCGTGTCTGCTTTTCTAAGCTTACTCCATCGTTTGCCCCTATTACCATTCGCGGTCAAGAGGTCGACGTCGTTTCCGAGGCCAAACTATTGGGCGTTGTCCTTTCGGACGACCTCAAATGGAACTGCCATATTGACTACATTTGCAAGAAAGCCGCGAAGCGTTTGTACGGTCTGCGCCTTCTTAAAAGAAATGCTTTACCTACTCATATTCTGATCTCAACCTATTGTACACATATTCGACCAATTGTCGAATATGCTTGTCAGGTGTGGCATTATGGCCTTCCTCATTACCTGAGTGATCAAGTTGAAAAAATACAAAAAAGGGCATTAAAAATTATTTTCCCTGGAACTATTTATGCTGAATGTTTGCTTAAAGCTAACTTGATGACTCTTTACGAACGTAGAACTGTCCATTGCAAGCGACTTTTTTCGAAGATGTTGGAACCCACTCATAAACTGAATGCCTTAGTACCGCCTAAAAGTCTTCAAACTTATAATCTGAGGTCTTATCCCAACTTATTAGTACCTAGGTGTAGAACTGAACGTTTTCGAACAGTTTCATTCCTGCTGCGTCTCGTGCTTATAATAATAAGTAAACTTTAGATTACTAACGTTATTTTTATCTAACTTACCTATTTTTACCTGTAAATATAGAATAGATTAAATACCTATGTTCTTATACCCTGTAATTCCAAAGTAATTCAGTTGTTACTGCTAGTTTGGAAATTTTTAATAATAATAATAATAATAATAACATCGACCACAATCCAAGCTCAACGAGTTCGCATGATTCATTCCATGGCACCGCAATTTCATTGGTCCAACACCCAACAATGGAAGAACCAGGAATTGATAGAGCCGTTGACATCTTTGACCCAACAAAAAGTTCCGTGTCGAAAAAGATAGCCCAACTACCACCGAGTTACAGTCAAGTACCACCAATGTACCTACGCCCCAGTGACTTTTACGCACCGGAATCTAAAGGAGAGCTGACGATAGATCCTCAAGTGATGCTAAATAGTAGTGAACCCTATCCTGAACAAGATTGGCTGGAGAATACTCTGCAACTTCTCTCTAAAGAAAAATTGGAGAAAGATGATTTCGTATCATGGGCGGCATATCGCGCTTCAAAATCCATGTTGTCGAGTCACGAGCCAGCCATCATTTCACTATTACCGATGTTTATAGAGAACGCCCACTCCGTCGCTATGATAGCACATTCCTTGAAAGTGATCAAAGCAGCTGTAAATCAGGTCAATCCTACACAAATCCCAGTTGTTGCAGTAGATCAGCCACTGTTTGCTCTCGCCAAACAAATTCAGTGGACGTTCAATGAAATATTCGATGAAGATCAATTTGTCATCATCACTTCACATAGAAATGCCGGCCTTCAAGATGCTCGGAAAGTGGCTCAGCGGTAGCGAATGGGCAGAGGCTCTCTGCAATGCAGGTGTGGCTACACAAGGCGTACCTAATTCATTCCTTGCAGCAAGTCATCTAACTCGAACGCGACGAGCACACCAAGTTACAGCAGTCAGTCTACACATGCTCATGGTGAAAGGATACGATGAATACACTCTTAATGTTGAAGAGAATGATCAGCTCAAATCTTTTCATGAATGGAGAGAAGAAATGTCAGAGAAATGTCCCCAGTTTTTGTATTGGTCTGGAGTATTGGAGTTGCAGCTCTGCGTTTTTCAGCTTGTGAGAGCGTTTAGAGAAGCCAACTTTACTCTGTACGTCAACGCCATCAAGCAGACTTTACCATGGATGTTTACCATGGATGTTTGCAACGCCAGATGGCTATGTGTCCATTATCGAGATATGTGCGAGCTTGCAGTCCGACATCCAGAGGTCTACACACAATTCACGAGAGGTTGTTTTGTAGTTCATAAGACGAGGAGGTCGTTTTCTTCCATAGCGCTGGACCACGCACACGAGCAAGTGAATCCATGGTCAAAGGCGACGAAGGTGTTGTTGGACTCACGGAAAACCCTGCAGCCCTCAGAAGATGGATGGTCGCAGGACCAGAGGTAACAAAAATGGTGGAGGAATTTGAATGTAACGTCTCTAATTCTGATTCACACAACCATCATGAGCATCACCTGGCGTCCAGAGCGCGTTCGCCAAAGATGTTTTGAATGTGTTCTCTTCCTTTGAAGAATTAGGAAATCCATTTATGGAACAGGGCGAGGAGCTCATAGCAATCCACAAAAAGGACATCATGAGTAATAATGTTGTCGACACGGTGCGCAACGTGAAAAAGCTTGGAAAGGAGCAGTTCCGAACCTTCGTGAAAGAGCGGTTTACCGACCGGAGTACGCCAATTACAGAGCCTCTGAAGAAAAATAAACTGCCTACATTCAGCACTCCAAACACTAAGGTCATGTCCAAAACTAAAGCCAAAGTAGCGGTCTTGAAGGAGGACTGTGCTCTGTTTTCTAGGCTTTACATAGCTTGTCAAAGCCGAGATGGAAATCTGCAGGATTTTTTCAGGTTCGAAAATCAGCCGTGGCCTACATCACTCTCTCAAGTGGGCAATCTCAGAGGGGGGCAAAAGGCAGATCTGATGAAATGCTTGCACGACACTACAACACAGACCGTGGAACAACCAACCGTGGATGCAGTCATTCTTGACGGAGCCGTTATTGTAAAGATGTTAAAACCACGAATGGCAGAAACATTTGAGGAGTATTTCAATGCTGTGTTCGCCCCTTATATCCTGAGACAACTTGATGCAGTGAATAGAGTCGACCTAGTGTGGGATGTGTATCGAGAAGACACATTGAAGAGATCTGCTCGGGAAAAGAGAGGCAGTGGACAACGACGGAAATTTCTTCCTAAAACGCGAATCCCCTCAGACTGGAAAGGATTTATGCGTGTCAATGACAACAAGGATGAACTTTTCAAGCTACTTGCTAACATGGTAATAATAATAGTAATGGTAATATATTTAAATACAACGATACATGTTATGCAGAAGTGAATGTTTAACCCTGTGACGCCAGTGTTTAAACTTTAGTATTTTTACGCTAACATCAGATGATGTTATTCGTCAAACAGACGCTAGAGGATTAACAAACACGAGTAAAACATATGGGGTACAACACAGTACAGAATAATTGATTGAACAATATTTTAATACCATCATCGTATTAATCATTTTAGGTGGTGTCACTGACGATCCCTGATGGCAAGGAGATCTACACCACACATGGCGAACATGTCCTGTCTTCTGCCAACCGAGTCGAAATGAATACGCTTGAACCCTGTTCCCATGAAGAGGCAGACACTCGCTTAATGGTACATACCTTGGATGCTACCTTGTGCGGTCATCGTCGAATACATATCAGAAGCAATGATACCGATGTAGTTGTGTTAGCAATTTCAGTAGCTAGCAGTATTTCCGTTGATGAGCTGTGGATCGCATACGGCACCGGAAAGCATCTACGCAACATTCCTGCACATTCCATAGCCGCGTCGCTAGGTCGAGAGAAAGCGTCAGCACTACTGATGTTTCACTCCATAACTGGATGCGACACAGTGTCATTTTTTGGTGGACGAGGAAAGAAGACCGCGTGGGATGTATGGAACGTTTTTCCCGAACTAACACCGGTACTCGAAGCGCTGGCAGCATCACCTGAAGACATCAACGAAGAGTGCATGGCAATAATAGAGATGTTTGTAGTTCTGCTCTACGATCGAACAAGCAGCCTTAAAAGTGTAAACAAAGTGAGGCAAGAGTTATTCTCAAAGAAGTCTAGATAGTATTCCACCCACTCGAGCAGCGCTCTTACAACACGCAAAGAGAGCAGTATTTCAAGGTGGATACATATGGTCTCAGACTCTCGTGAAGAATCCAGTATTACCATCTCCTGCTGACTGGGGGTGGCAGCGTGACGGCAGTTCCTGGGTCCCATACTGGACGACACTTCCACAAGCGAAAGATACGTGCTACGAACTTATTCGATGCGGTTGTAAAATCGCATGTAGAGGACACTGCAAGTGCATGAAAGCTAATTTGACATGCACAGGTTTGTGCAATTGTGGCGGCAATTGTAGGTAGAAATTGTGAGCAAATATAGTCTTGGGATGGCTAAAAAGGCGAGCCAAAAGCACCCCTCTATTTTCTATGAGAACTATTAGGGTTAGAGAAAGAGCTAAAATTATGAGCATTCAGATTATCGAGTTTTATGAATGGTTTTTTGGCCACTTTTTTAGCCATATGGTGAATATTGTACAGTGGATATCAAACTTAGGCCTGTTTTATAAGTCGAATTTCGGTTGCGTCGAATGCAATTAAGACAATAGAGAATGAGATGATAAACCTCATTAAGATTCATTATCTATTGTTTGAATTGCATTCGACGCGACCGAAATTCGACGTATAAAACAGGCCTAAGATATTAGTTGAGTCATGTTTAATGCTGTCCGCTATTGTTGTAAATGGCATTACAGCAGTATCACGTGATACGCGACCACCTCACGCAAAAAGGTTGAGAGCAATAATTGTTTTTGACATTCAGGCGCGGTCACTAATTTAATATCAGAAACGTCAACAGATCACATCGTCGCTATTTATACAATAATAAGTCGTTAAAATATATGTATTTAATATTCAATTCGTCAAATAATTACATTGAGAAAAAAATCATTTACCTTTACCTGTACACTTTGAGACACTCTGTTATGCCTGAAGATTTTAAACGAAAACATGCTCAAATCACATTCAAACTAACACATAAAGATAAGTGCATCTTGTAGTGGAGGTAAATGAATTTCAGTTCTCAACTTAAGACAGTATTCTAGCAATTATTTACTATTTATTTGACGAACCTAAAAATTATATATTTTAACGACTTATTATTCTATAAATATGTAAAATACGTAGCTGGGCCTTGTTCAGTTGTTGACGTTTCTAATACTGAATTCTGTGGAATTAGTGACCGCGCCTGAATGTCAAAAACAACTATTACTTTCAACCTTTTTGCGTGAGGTGGTCGTGTATCACGTAAAACTGCTGTAAAGTCAATTAATGAACTTGATAATGATATGATGGTGATATAGTGATGAATTTGACAGAGAGACCGCAAGAAAAATAGTGATGTGCAAATATAACTATGTATAGTATGTTGTATTAATTTCATTCGACAAATTTGCTTCATTTTACCGATTTGTCTCTATTTCCATTTGCAACATTTCAACGCATGCGCAGTGTTGAGCAATATAGTAACTTGTAGTTGTTTTGCCCTTGTCTTATATTTTTACTTGAGGTTACTCCCAAAATATTTAAAGCACCCAATTCGATCTTTAAAAAATTAAAACTACGCATTTTCAAGTTTGCCACAGGTATCCCAGGCATGCACTACGTGTATTTGTTTAATTTCCAGGAAATAGGTCACGTGACAATACTTTACATTTCTGAGTGAAGAACATGGCTGATATATTAATATGAGAAGCATTTCTGAAAAAAAATTTTAAAGAAAGGGTTCAAACTGGGGTTATTGAAGCAGCCTCGTTTCCATGTTGAGTATTTTATGACATGCGCATTACTCGTCAGCATAAGTGAATTTCGGCTGGCTCCATATCCAAAAATGTTAGTACTAGGGATGTTAGTAATGTGGCAAAGTTTCATGCTTTTATCATCAAAGTGAACAATTCAACATTTTTTTGGTCGTTAACAGCTGGACTATATATATATATCTATATCTATATCTATATATCTATATCTATATCTATATATATCTATATCTATATATATCTATATATATCTATATCTATATATATCTATATCTATATATATATCTATATATCTATTTCTATATATCTATATATCAATTTCTTTCAATTGTGTATTGTCTCTTTGGATTTCATGTGCGAAGGGACGCCCAGATCAATCTACGTCAATCATCCAACCACACATCCTTCAGCCTCTAACTAGACATTTTAGTGAAGAAGTCAGTGGGATAAAAACCAAAGCTGAAGCGCTTCTTCAAAGCAACAAATTCAGAGAAGGGTTCCAAGATGGAGTTTATTTTGTGGACAGTGGAGAAAATATTCCATACAAGGTAACCTGTTTCAAAAGTGGAAAAACAATATGTGGTGTTCATATTATTCAAGAAACAGTATTTGTTGTCACACAAAGAAAGGATGCCCGGCCTCTTAAAGAATTTTCCTGGAAGGAACCTGAATAATGTGGCAGCAACTTCAGCTCCAAAGAGTGTCGGCTCGAAAAAGCCTCCTCGTCCATCTAGGAAACGGCGACTTGAACCACCTGCCGTCGAAACGCTTCCTCCATCCAGACGTCCTACGGCCAACAACGAATCATCGACAAATTTTTCGGTCAGAAATATAAATCCGACTAACTTAGTCATTTCAAGAAATAAAAAGCAATGGGGCGGATCTAGCTTAAAATGTGACCGTATCATATTCCTAGGTCTCGCATATGTAGGGGGGTCCGGACCCTTTGAACCCCGGAAATGCCATTTCCTGCGTTCTGAGCCCATGATTCTGACCTAAAATTTGGCCTTAACAAGGTCATATTTTAAACACAAAGTAACAAAAAAACACACAATAACTCTTCTTGGTATCAGTGTTCAAGTTTCTGTTTCATGAAACGTGGCCGGGGGTACTGTTTTTACATGGAAAAGTCGGCTTTCACGACTGAGTACATTTAATATTCTCGGCCGGTTCCTATTTAAATTAATAACATATTGCACGCGCAATGCCGCAATATGACTTTACAGATTAATATCTTCGGTTAGGCAATGCTATGAAAACAAAAATACTACCGTTCAGTTCATTGAAAGAATATCTCCTAATTCCTAACGATAGTTTTAGTCAATAGGCCTATAGCGATTTATGAACTTTGAGAGGTCAAGCAATATCATATATTTCACTATATTACTCGATTTTCTCGAACGATGTAAACTAGCCATACCTTTCGCCGAACATAACTTCGGCCCCTTCGGACATATCCTTTTCGTAATAGTCTTGTTCTAATTGGCATCCAATACACTATTTATAAAGTGTTATTTCAAGGACGTCTTCTGAAATTATGTAAGGCCATCACTCACTCAGTTACGTTAGAAGAAATGCGGCTGTTAGCAATATGAGACGAAGTTTCCGAGCGGTTCACGATTATTTCATTTCTTGCGCAATCAAAATACAGCCACAGTATCAGAGGGTATCCGACGTCATAGATACACGTGCTGTGATTGGCTGGATACCCTCCAAGGTATCCAAATACCTCATTAAGTTACTATTTTTAGTAACATTTGAACCGCGGACCGTATCAGAACACCGCAGACGCATTTAAAAACATTTTTCCGATCGGGTTATGTAACCTCGGGTTATGCCTTCGGAAAGCTCTCGGCTCATCTTCGTCGAAAGTAATTCAATGCTTTAAAAACACGTCTAATGTTACATTTAGAGCTGTGAATTTTAAAATTTACGAAAGAGTTTGCCCTCGTTCATCTTAGTAAACTCAAATTTTCACTATTTTTGTAAACAGAAATGATTTGCGTGAAAATATATTAATATTGAAATTTTCCCCAAAACTATTTTAGTATGCATAATCGGAAAAATCTGACCGTATCTTGAGCTACACTCGATACCCCCTGGATCCGCCCCTGATCTGATCCTGCTACCTCATCACCACTTGTTGTAAAGAGAATCGCTGGTGGAATCCGAAAGTGTTCTGGTTGTGGTAAGCATATTTTAAAAACGCTACCAGGTTTTGAAAGTGAAGAAGATTCCTTGTACTGTCTTGGAAGACACGAGGCTTACTACTTCTGGAACCAAAATGAAGGATGCTACAAGATTACGTCGGGTGTTAGGCACTACCATATGAATGACATTTGTACAAAATCTTACGCCAATTCTACATCAACGATCTCAAGTGGCAAAGTTCAATTAACAAATCATTTGAAGAGTATGCTGATCTCTAGGTTTAACATGGTGATTACTGACTAAGAGGTTCGGACGTCAATAATGTTGTTACTGAGCTTAGCCATGATTTAAAATTAGTTCAAGAACCTCATTAAAAGTACATTTTACATGCGTTGTGGAATGAACTAGGATGTTCTAATTCACTTGACGTTCAGAAATGTCAACTTTTTTCTAGGGTTGATGATGGTGGACTCTGAGTATTTGTGTTAATTCATTTCAGATTTGCTGTTATTCCATGAACAAGACATGTATACATGCAGTACACTTCAGTTAATAGTTTTCTTTGGGTTTTATTTTAGTAACATCTAATTACCATAAACCTCCGAACTATAAATTGCTGTTGAACTACAGGGTGTATAAAGAAAACTGAACAGATTTGAAATTGCTCTCAATTTCGCAAAACACCTATTTGTATCCGGTTTTTTATATATATAGTTTCTTTATGTACTGATAATGTAGAATAATGAAAAAAATTTCTCGAACTCAAATTTTGTGAACCAGGGGGGTGTGTCTTTTCCAACAAACTAAAAATGGCTCGCGCACAAAATTTAAAAGTTGTAATCATATTTCGAGTTAATATGTCAGGTTTTTGAGTTATATGAGGAACATTTGTCGGGTTTTTAATTACTGTACAAAATTTCAGACAATTTCGTTTAATTTAAGCCTTTAACTATTCACGCAAAGTTACATTTTTCCTAAAAATCAGCTATTTGCATGCTTAATTAATGCCTTTGCCTAATTTGCATATGTCAGCAATATGCAATAATTTGCAAAGCAATATGCAATAATTAAGCATGCAAAAGGCTGATTTTTTTAAATAAAATGAATAGTTAAAGGACTTAAACTAAACCAAATTGTCTGAAATTTTGTACAGTAATTAAAAACCCAACACATTTTCCATCTATTAACTCAAAATATGATTACAAGTTTTACATTTTGTGCGAGATCCATTTTTAGTTTGTTGGAAAAACACACCCACAAAATTTGAGTTCGAGAATTTTTTTTCATTATTCCACATTATAAGTACCCAAAGAAGCTATATATATATAAAACCGGATACAAATAGGTGTTTTGCAAAATTGAGAGCAATTTCAAATCTGTTCAGTTTTTTTATACACCCTGTATAATAACATGTAGCACTTAACGAAATTAACCATGCTATACAGTCTTTCGTAAAGCATGTATACAAGCGACCTTCAGTATATCTGCACGACCGAAACTTATTGACATATCATGGCGTAGAGAGAAAATACGCAACTTGTATTTGAGTGGGGTTATTTTACGGTCAGACGTTGGAAAGGTTTACGGTACTACAGTTTACATTAATTTTAGAAAAACGTGTATATGCGGAAGGTAAAGGCGTTGCGTTATTAAAACTGGTAGTTTGAATCCTTAACTTTGCATGAGAAAATGTGCTTGAGGAACTTCAGTCATTATTATCATTGTGGAAACTCTATACAAAATGTGAAGTCAGTCTAACTATATGACCGTAACGGTTCTAAAATATAAGTGTACAATTCGATTTTAATGCAAGGTTTCCGAATATATGCCCTTAAAATTAGTAGTTTTTTCTTTTCGATCGCTACAGAAAATGGAAGAAAAGCAGTTAAATCGAGCTTCAAAAATAAATATTTTTGGGAGAGGGCCTCCAGGCACTGAAAGGTAATTATAGCAATTTACAACTTCCAAAGTTCAAGTAATTTTTTTAACATGAAAATTCGAATAATTCGGTAAAATCCATCGACCCCCCCGGTGAACCTCAACTCCAGATTTTCCAAAATATTCCTATATTTCTTGAACCCTGACTAAATATTTTCAGCATATACTGTACATCGACGAATGTGAAATAACGGAAATGAATAATGAAATGTGTTGCACTTTGAATGATTGTAGTTCCTACGAATCTGGGCTTCTTAAACTTGGGTGAATATAGCCTGCGTAGCAGGCGTTTAGTGCGGGCGGGAGAAGAAAGGGCGTCATTAAATAAACGCCTGCCCAAATGCCTATGATTAATTTGTTCTTCTCCGAAGAATCTTCGGAAAAGCTTCCCATTGGTTAATCTCGTTAACGGAAGTAATTACGTAACTCAAATGTCAACAATAATTTTGCTCGCGTTGACTCGTTTATAGTCGCGTATCAAAAATATGCCGCTTGTTAATGCTTTCGAGGAAACTTTCTTATATTTCAAGTATTTAGGCTTCGAAATTCAGTTGAACCAGAACAGAGAAAGTATATTATTAATTTGCTACGTGGTGAAGACGCCGGTTATCGCGATTCTTCCTAGGAATACAGAAACGTTTGATCTTTCAATTTACATTTTAAATATATCCTGAATATTTCTTTAATATAGTTGTCTTGTTATTTGTTCACTTTAAAGTATAATTCAAGACCAGATAGTTGAGGCTATATCACTTGGCATTGCAGCTATGAGGTTGAATGATGATTTTAAGAATAACATTTCAAAACATGCTCAACTGTTATATTTGCTATACGGCAGAATAAGCAACCGTGGTTCAGGAGTCTGTTAAAAGATAAAAGCTCTGTGCACGTTGTGACTGACTGTTGTCTAAAATAGCTTCAAAAACTCCCTAATAATTCATGAGGAAAACACAAAGAAAAATCATAAACGTGTCGTATCCTTGATATGTGATAGAGATTTCCCTTGATTTACATAAATTTTAATGATTTTAATTTCTCTACATATACACACCGAATTTTTTGAAAGCTAATTCGCCAATGAACGTATACTAGATCGATCGTTTTTGAAGCAATTTAAAACATTCGCAGTGCGTGTTTTATCAGACCGTCTTTATATCTGATAAAACACTGCTGCTCGTGTTTAAATAGTACATAAAATCTCTGCAAATCTCCGTAGTTGCCGAGCAAAAAGCATGCATGATGCTAAATCGACTATGATTGGATAATCAGTGAAGGTGCTAATTACAAAATGTCAATCATCCTAATGGGCGAAAACAAATTTGTCATAGCCAATTTGGGCAGGCGTTCCCTCTGTACCCGCCAGTCAGCTAAACGCCTGCTACGCAGGCTAGGGTGAATAGTGCTCGGCCCATTGTCCGGTCGGCAAAATTTCGCGGGTGGTCCACGCGAGTGGTGCACGCGAGTGGTGCACGCAAGTGGTCCACGAGAGTGGTCCATGGACCAGGTCCACAAAGGTAATCCATGGACCTGAGGTCCGCGTTTTGTCATTTCCCAGTATAGGCAGTAATATGAATCGTACATGAAATGTCAATAACTAATATAAACGTATTATAAAGTTAAAACAACAATTGTCTAGTAATAATAAACATAAACTATATAATTCAACTATCTTTACTCTAGACTTTACATTTTACTGTATAATGCAGTTTGCAAGCAATGCCATTTGGCTATAGAGTCTAGTAGAGCCTCTCGTCTTTGTGATTGAGATCGAGGCTTGGATAATCTCACGAAAACGAGGTTCTATAGTCAAATGACGTAATTTCCTGAAGGGTGTATTATAGCAAGATTAAGGCAATCACACATGTTAGATATTGCATAATAACACAGGGATTTTTTAAGTTTTGACTTTGTACCTGATTGGACTTTTTGTATTTAAAACATTATTACACATAGCCGGCCATGCAAAAAAAAAGCAAAAGCAATCACCAATATAATTATATGGATACGAAATAATGCCTTTCGTGTTTATCTATATTTTGGCAACAAAATTAACTTCATATAACAGGTTTTACTGCTGTATTTCCTTGACATTTCAACCATAACACGAAAAGTCAATTACTACATGTCTAAATTGACAAATGCGTGTTGTATTCACAAAATGGTAAATTTAAGTTACTTAATGATATTTAACAATGGGATGAACATTAATGCAACAACAAAAAAACTAAGCAGTCATCATTCACATACAAGTATTCATAATTCACATACAAGTATTCATAATATTTTTGCTTACCATTCGCCTTTTAATCTTGTATGACGGAACTTTCTCTAAGCCTCATTTTAGTAATTCTGTGTTTGAATAATTAGAGTTACACCTTGCCAACCCATCTCTGTATCAGCACCTCAAGAAAGACCAGACTAAGAAGGGGGAAGAATAAATTAACAAGGTTTGGAAATACATTTACCTGAAAAACAAGATTGATCAAAAGTCAGCTGAACGTCTTGTTTCGACACATAGTGTATGTCCAGTTATCTACCTGCTTACAAAGACCCACAAATTGAAATTGTATCGTTGAGAGATCTTGATGCTGAAGATATCAAGGTTCGTCCTATCATTTCGGGATGTGAAAGCCCTGCTGATAAAATTTCGTGGTTGATTCACAAGATTTGTGTTCCACTCCTTAAGCATGTGAAAGCCCATTTAACCAACACCGGTGATCTACTGGCAAAGCTTCGAAGCCTAAAGCAAGATGATTTGAAAAATAAAATCCTTTTCAGCCTTTATGTGGTTTCTTTATACCCGAGCGTAGACAACATGGAAGCCGTTGATACCCTTCATGATTACCTGTACCAACACAGAAGAGACCTACAGTTGTATGGCATTCCTATTCCAGATATTGTGCTACTGACCAAGATTGTGCTAAGCAACAGTTGTTTTTCCTGGAGTGGTACATACTTGAAGCAACTACGAGGATTGGCAACGGGGAACCGGTTGGCACCTATACTGGCCATCCTTTACATGGACAGAATAGAAAATCAAGCTATATATGCAGATAGGAGTCTCTCCACCAAACCCTACCACCAGTATATTAACGATTGCATTACAACAGCACAGGATAACAATGAAGCGAAATCGATACAGGGAATCCTGAATGCACAAGACCCTTCAATTAAATTCGAGATTGAATTGCTGGACGAAGAGTGTGCTCTTCCGATCTATTTCTCAACACCAAAGTCGAGTAAATCCCGATGGCACTTTGGACACGGCATGGTACACGAAACAAGCAAACAAACGAATGTTTCATGCATCATCTCACCATTCGAAATCAATGAACGTTGGAGCTATTCAACACACACTTAAAACGATTTTGCTGATTTCGTCCGATAATAATCTTAAAGCAACAGCTGAGAGCGAATTCAGAAATCACACCATCCGAAATGGCTATGCAGCAGAAACCATCACAACTGGCAACCTAAGCACACACAAAACAAAGAAATCCTCAAATACACCAAATCCAGATGCTTGCTTGGTAATCCCATTTATTTCGGAAGAATTTACCACGGATCAAGAAAAAAGGCTTGAACATCAGAGTGATACAGCGCCCGGGAAAGTCCCTTAGAAGCATGCTTGTCCAATCCCGTCCGTATGATAGCCATTGCTGAGCTGGTCCGAAATGTAAGTTTTGTCAAGTTTGCGACAAGAATATGTGCTTCCGGGAGGATTTGGTCTACTACATAAAGTGCGGTTTATGTGACAAGAATCATGGAATTTATGTGGGGGAAACCAGCAGACCATTAGCTGCGAGGTTCAATGAACATCTTCGGTCTGCAAGGAATCCCGATGTGAAATCTTACCAACACATGGCATTGGGACGAAAGGAACATTGGAAAGAAAGATCACAGAGGCATTTTACATTGAACGAATCCAACCTGACCTGAAAGGATGAGCTGCAGGAAGTTAAGGAATTTTGTATATAGTTTAATTAATTAATTACAGACGCAGACACCTACACAAAATCTTTAACGCTCTCACAGACACGCAATGAACAAAAATTAAGCGCGCACACGGACACAAGTTAGTTTGAAGCGCACATCAGCTATTATACGCAATCCTAACGGATTTTGTCTAAATTTGTAATTGTTTTTAAAGTTTTATATCTTTAGTTACTTTTAACCTGAAGATGGAGTTATACTCCGAAACATAGTTATTATAAATATAATCTTTTTGTACTAAGCCTATATGGTCTAATTATTCAAACACAGAATTCGCACTTTTAGTAATTGTAAAGCAGTTGGTCTATCAGCCATGTTATAATTTAGACACAAACTAATATTATACTTGGGCATTGGCTTCAGTTTTACAAGTGTATGAGGTAATAATAATGGCTTCTGTGCTGATACTAGCTTTTCGACTTCTGATACTGCCTGGATGTCTTTAAGTACTGCATCCCATGCATCATCTAATGTAAGAAACTCCAAAAGCATTAATCCTAAGGACTAAATATCACTACATATTTAATAGGCCGACAAGCGTTTTCCGACGAGCACTTTCATGCCGGGTTTTCGTTGAGGAAGCACAAAGAAATATTGATTATTTGCCGAAAATTTACATAATTGAGCGCCTTAGAAAAATAAATCGAGGTAGGTAAAGCTTTACTATTTTTAACTTACCTTATATTCTGTTATTTGTGATTTTGGAGCCGTTGTGCTCGCACTGATTATTTATCAATTATCAGGCGTTTATATTTATATATCGTGAAAGACTCAAAGCCCACGCTATCAAAACACTCGATTTTTATATACTCAAACTGAAACGGAGCCATTGTGCTCGCACTGATTATATTCTGTGCGAAGCTTCAAAACTACAGCACATTTTGTATATTTTTAAATATAAATATCAAACAAAATTTGAATTATAAATAGTATTGAAATTTAATACAACGAAATAGCAACCATTGTGAAGTACGCATAAGATTCAACATGACATTCAGCATGACATTCGATATAGTGTAAATTAACTCATTTCAATCACTCAAATGACCATACAGGTCATATTAGCTGACTAGTACCTTTATGCTTTTTCTACTTCGCCAATTTCAATCATAGTTTAATTAATAATCATTTTCAATCTATTATAGTAATTCACCGTTTCCACGGTTTTTATACCTTTAAAAAGTTACAATAAAGCTAAATCTATAGGAAATAACATTATTTAGTTATAAATTTGTAAAGGAAATCTAGCAGTCAATTGCTTTCGATAAAACCTTGACTGACCTTGACCTTGAAATAAACTGTCGCTTGCAACTAACGATGAACGGTCGCTCATAAAAACATTGCCTATCGTGTGAGAATCTTAAGTTTCCTATTTTGACATAAAAGCTATTTTTTCAATAAATAACATAACATAACAGCTATTTTTCAATATTATTAAACTGGTTGATTCAATATTTTAAGTTTCACGCCAGTTGTACCAAAGGTTATAAGCACTATATCTCATCATAAGTTTCAGAAGGCATGCAACATGTACGCACTGCGTACCTATTTTTCAATATTTAGTTCGTTTCAATAGGATGGACCTTTGCTACATAAATTACATATGAGCAAATGTTTCTTTACCCTGGTTCCATAGGCTCTTTGTGAGGCGAGAATGGAAAGCCTCTGTCACATCAATTTCAAATGTGATGTAATGTAATTGTTGTTTGCAGTGCACATTATGAAAGTGAATTATCTCATTAAGAAGTTACATTACAGTTTTCTGAGTTCTTTCAAATACATCAACAAAATATTTTGCATCATATATACTTTAACCCAATAGGCTGCAGAGTCTCCCCACTCTGACAAGTAAAATCGTATGGAGCTAGACAAGTAAAAAAAAATAAGTAGGGCACACTGCAGCTGAATGGGTTAATGCAATATGTTAGGTGTTTGCATGATTATTTTACACTTTTTGGAGAACCTCCCATCTTTTTCTCACAAAAGCTATGGTTAGCAAGAAGCATATAAGTATTCTATTAGCATTTCATGGCTGGGCTTTTTTATAGGCATTTGGATGGTAACTATAAGCTTATCCAGCCATACAGAGTAGTAATCCATGGTGGCATAGATGGGTATTCAAGATTGGTGGTTTTCTTACATGCCTCTACCAACAACCAAGCCTCCACAGTTCTAGAATGCTTTAGAGGAGCTGTCAACCAGTGTAATCTTCCATCACGTGTCAGAACGGATTTGGGATTGGAAAACATAGAGGTGGGGCGTTTCATGCTACAATCTAGGGGGGGGGGATAAACCGAGGCAGTATCATTACCGGCACTTCGGTCCCAATCAACGAATTGAACATCTTTGGTGTGAAGTGAATAGCATTGTGTCCAGTCGTTTCGTGAATATTTTTGTGTGTCTTGAATCTTTTGTTCTTGATACAACAAGTGAACTTCATTTCTTTGTTTTAAACCTTGTTTATATACCCCTCATTAACCAAGCTCTGCAGGAATTAAGGGAATCATGGAACAATCACTCGTTAAGTACAGAACGCAACCTTAGCCCCATGCAGCTTTGGGTTCAAGGTATGATTAGCAGTAGAAACTCTCATTACAGTGCTGTAAGAAGTGTGCAAGATGATCTGCAAGTTAATTCGGATGATTATGCGATTGATGAAGATGGACCTGCGGCAAATGTAGAACCAAACTATAACATCACAGTTCCAGAAACAAGAATAAACTTGCAGGATGAACATTTTCAACACATGCAAGAACTGGTCAGAGGAGTTATAAATGCAGCAGGAGACCAAGATGGTGTTATTTGCTTTCATGTAGTGTTACATACTCTGGAACAATTAGGTTATCAAACTGAAAGTTAAACATTTTTTACTATTAAAAAATATACACTGGTGAAGCAAGCCACGATATTTGGTCCTAAATGTTTGGTTCAGGATATTTGGTCTTTGAATATGCATAATGAAAACACAATAGATTTCTAAAGATGTGGGTTGTGTACTTGTGTTGATAGTGAACTTAAGCAAGTGACGTTTTTGACAACACGAACGGCATGAGTAATGTCAGAAATCAAATTTTTTATATGTATCCACTCCACTTGGCAACTCTAGTTGCATGGGACACATGTTGGCATTTGGAAAAACAGACGAGTTTTGGAGAATGGTAATGACGGATGGTTTGTAGAAACCCATGGGTGGTATGTAATTTGTTCCAGTAGTAAACATCAGTATGCCAGGAACTCTGGACTCTATGAATAGGTATAAAAATAATAAAGATGACAATAATTATAATATAGCATTTGTAAATTTTAGTTGCTGCGTGAGTATTGTTAGGATGCTGAATACTATATACTGGTAATAGAGAAAATTTATTGTTATAACTGTCACACACCAACACTACTGAAATAATTTTTAAAATCTAAATTGCACGGGTTACCTGCTTCACGAACATAACGAGTGAAATACTCTTTCATTCTTTCGTCAACATCATCATAGTCAACAATTGAGAAAAGGTCTTCAGATAAAGGTGGTTCACAAGCCCCAGCGACAAAAAGTGGTTCAAACTTTTCTGGGTGATTTTTAATTTTCCACAAAAGTGGACCCAGACCTTCCATAAACTGATCTACCTCAGCTTTTCTGGAAAGAATCACTGCATGAAGAACTAGAGATATGGCCTGAAACCGATTCTCCAAGCTAAGAGAGTGTGGAAAACCAGATTACTGAATTCTTGTTGTCTTTAGTCATGCCGTCCAACTACAATGAAGGAGAATGGGAGATTCTCAAGGCAAGCATTTTGACCTTTAAACCTAATGTTTATATGTTAACACTTGGATTCATTGTGCAGTTCGAGAATATTAATCTAATTTGGGACTGCTTGAAAGCAGAAAATTACCTTGCTCAATGCATCTAAGCAATCAACATCAACAACATCTACTTTACCAATGTAATCAATTAAATCATTAGGTTCCTGCTTCTGGAAGTATTTGTATAATCCTATTGGAAAATTTGGAAATCCCGGTCCACCTTGCATGATTGATGATGCAACCATGCGCCCAGCAACTTTATACAAATTTGAACGAAGGGCATCTGTGTTATGCACGGGTAAGAATATATTATCTCTTCCTTCGAATAAACGAATGGAAGCAGATGATGACAAAAGCTCCCTTAAGAGAATAGTGAAAAATTCTCTTTTCGGTCCCCCTCCATCAATGGCAGGTTCCCCTTCAAAAGGTGATTTTAAGAGGCTACGTGAAATCAAATTTTTGCTTAAAAATCGAGATGCTGTCTGTAAGAATGGATGATCGGTTCACTGTCAATTACATTTATAGCGCGCCTAGTTCTGAAACATGTTCGTTGGAATACTTGGCAAGTGTTGCAGAAAATGTCGACAAGTTATAATTACAGTGATATAGACACATTAGGTAATATTACGACTTTTTAGCTTTGGGATTTTTGCTTGTTTCATTCTCATTTTGTTTGCATTTTATCATCAGTTGCGTTCAGTTTAACCCATTGAGTCGCATTGCACCCTGATGCACCCTACTTCAGTATTTTACTCTGTCTAACGCCAGAGTATTTTACTCTGTCTAACGCCAGACGATTTTACTCATCAAGGGGAGAGCGCCGGCACTTAATGGGTTAAAAAGTATAAACGTAATTTCACTTGGGGAAATCAACACTTGCATATGATTGCAAATTGCAATTTGCAAATGTTGCAAACTTTTACAGTAATATATTTATAAACTTTTATACTGGCCTATCTGCCCATGTGTCTAGTTAACCCATTGAGTAGCATTGCACCCTGATGCACCCTACTTTAGTATTTTACTCTGTCTAACGCCAGACGATTTTACTCTGTCTAATGCCAGACGATTTTACTCATCAAGGGGAGAGCGCCGGCACTTAATGGGTTAAAAAGTATAAACGTAATTTCACTTGGGGAAATCAACACTTGCATATGATTGCAAATTGCAATTTGCAAATGTTGCAAACTTTTACAGTAATATATTTATAAACTTTTATACAATTTATTTTCAAACTTTTATGATCAATTTAAAATTCGCTTTCCCTCGCTTCCAGTTGTTATTGTTATAATAAGATAAACTCTAAAGTTTTAGAAAACTCTAAAGTTTTAAAGAATTGAAACAAGTGTTTTGAAATACAAACGCGAGAATTAGATAAATGTTTTACCAGTAATATTGTGTATACTTCATTATACTGTAATTTTGAACACAAAACCGAGGACAAACCTTACAGTCATTCAGTGAATAAATACTACAAGTATGAACAAGTATGATGTCATATTACAAAACTTATAAACCCTAACCCTAAATACAAAATGAATCCTAAATACTCATTATCTCTTAGCAAAAAAGTTTAAACTAGAAATCCACAATGTCTGAAGAATTTTCGACAGATTTCTGGTGTGACTTCTTCTAGTCCGCGTAGTATCGTCATTTCAGTAAAATTTACTGAAAAATGTTCGTGTTTTCTCATGAAAGCTTTCATGAGTCGAAAGCTGAATTCACATGTGTTGAATTCAGGAGAATACGGTGGTTGGAAGATTGTCACTCCTCTGTTTTCTAACATTCTTCGCAATTTAGCCTCGGCAAATCGTCCATGGTGAAAGCCACAGTTGTCCATAACAACTGTATCTCCGTTAGCAAGAACGTCGTCGACTATATCAAGTGATTCGTTGAAAACCACGAACATTTCTAGGCCATTGGATGCACCATTCAAAATTCCATAATTTGTTATTCCAAATATACTTTGCAACAAGTTAACAGTGTAATTGCAATTGGAAGCGTAGCGTTTAACCTCTACAGCCGGTTTACCTTTTAGTGCATGACCATATATACGATTTCCAGTTGTCGTTTTAACAGACAATTCATCGAAGAAGTGGACTCGTGAAGGATCAAGTTCACTCATCTGCATGATGTACTGCAATGTACGTTCTCTAACGACTTCAGTCAGCGATTCTTTGGGTATTACTGTAAGTTTTTTGTATGTATAGTTCAGATCGTTTTTGATTATATCCCCAATTGTTGATTTTGCTGGAAGATTGTCAACTGTACATACCCTATCGTTTAGCAAGGCTGCTTGTATTTCGACGGCAGATGTCCTTGGTTTTGATAGCTTTTGAAATTCATGTGTTCAGTTTGGCTATCCCTCTAGGTTTCCCTCCTGGTTTTACAGGTAGTAAATGGCCTCTTTCCATCATGTTTCCAACAATATTCGATACCGTATGCCTAGTTATGCCAAAACGTGTAGCAATATTGTTATTGCTTTCACCTTCCGCCCATAAAGCAATAATGCACCCTCGGGTTGGTAAAGAAGTCTTATTTGCTATGTGAGTCGTCATTTTAGCACTTTGCTTTGGATAATTACAAATGGAAATTTAAATTTTGCGCAGAATATTGGAAATTACAAGTTGCAATTTTGCTCAACTGATTGGTAATTGCTACGACGAACTAGCCAATGAATATTTTCTGATTTACAGCAATGTTGCAATATTCCGCAGGAATGAACATCCGGTTTGACTGTAAATAAGTTCAGAGCAATATACTTAAAGGTATAAATTTTTTAAAAATAAGTTCAGAGCAATATTGCTGGATTCCTTCTTTGCAATGTGTGGACCCGGTTTTTTAACTGTTCTTTCGTTGATGTTGAGTCCGGGAATCTGATGGAATAAAACCTGTGGACATTTATCCAGTCGACTCTCCTTTGTCCTCCTGGTCTTCGGTTTTGACGGACGATGGCTAGAGGTACCTCGTCATTGTTGGCAGCTGGTGGTTGGGGAGGTGGTTGTTGAGGTGGGTTCTGAGGTGGTTGTTGAGGTGGGTTCTGAGGTGGTTGTAAAGGTGGGTTCTGAGGAGGGATCCGGCGTGCTGGTGGGATGGCCGGTTGTCGTTGTGCCACCAAGGGTTTTCTCGTCCACGAACGGTGCGATAACCTGCGAACCTGTAGCCGAGAAGCAACTTTAGATCGCCGAAGATCCTCTTTTCCAGGTTGGACAGTTCTCGTCCCACTGCATGCCTCATGACTCCTGAATGAGTTAGCGACCCTCTGGCGGTTCTAAACAGTCCTTCAGCATATCTGATATATCTCCTCACAGGCACCTTGTTGTACTGGCAATTGACGCCAAATTGTCCAGGGTTGAACAATTGCCTTTCGATTACGTAAGTAACAGCATCAGAAAGATTGTTCATCCTAATGCATATCTCGAGACGTATCCCACCGAGCAGGTTGGGTTGGTGGACAGGATATTCATGATCGAATTAAGGGTCTCGAAAAGGGTTGCACCTTGTCGGGTGGTTACGGGAGAAGTTAGGGGTTCAGGGTGGCAAGCCCTCAGCAGGTGGAATGCAAGGTTGTAAACCTTCATGCTCAGGACTTGCTCGGGGGTTATTCAGGATGATGGTAATGGGTCCGCGGCGGTTTGCGGTCAGGGGTGAGAAGAGGGGATATTGGTCAACATAGATGCCTGGAGGGAAAGGAGCAATAGGTTTGATGAGGAACATGAAATTAATTTCAATTATGCAGTAAATTAATTTCGATTATATTATTTGCAGATGATACCACTATTTCTTACAGTCATAAGTGTCTTAAAACGCTCAATGAAACTATTCAATTACAATTAGACAAAATTTCAAATTGGCTAAATGTCAATAAACTTTCAACAAATATCTCAAAAACAAAGTTTATTGTTTTTAGGTTGTCAAAGAAAAACAAAACTATGATACAACAATTTTGTTAAACAATGAAAATATTGAACAAGCTAAAACAACTACATTTCTGGGTGTGGTCATTGACGAACACTTAACATGGAGTCATGATTTAGATACGATTCACAAGAAATCATGAAGTGTACAGCAATAATATCTAAAAGTAGACATTATATAAATATGAATGCTCAAAAGCTACTATACTATGTCTTATCTGACTTATTGCACTACTATACAAAGCTACTATACTATACCATATCTGACTTATTGCAACTTAATATGGGTAACACATACAAAACAAGAATTCAAAGGTTAGTAAGCATCCAAAAACAGATAATGAGACTAATAACATTTAAATTTTATTTCGAACACACTGAACCAATTTTTAGAGATCTAGAAATATTAAGCATTGAACAAATAAATTACTATCTCACTAGAATATTTATGTTTCGATATAATCATTTAGAAAATCTACCTGAAATATTTAACAATTATTTCACAGCTAATTATGAAATTCACGACCACAACACAAGAAGTGCATCTCAACTTCATAAAACTTTCAAAAGAACTAACTATGCAAAACATACTCTTGCTCACAAAGGAATAAATGTTTGGAATGTTCTCTTCAATAAATACAAAAATATTAAATCTTACACTTCTTTCAAAACATGTATTAAAAAACAATTGTTATCAAATGAAAATGAAATGCAAATTGCATTGATATAAACTGTCCTATTTGTATACATATAATTGATTAGTATCTACTGATTATGAACTGATTATCTTTAGTCTATAACAAATGATGTTTCTGTAAATATATCATAGTCTAGGGGTCTTAAACAAAAGCCTTATAGGTTTCTAGTAGGCCCCTAGCCCTACTATAATAATAAATTAGTAAACTTTTGTAACCATTATTAAAACATTTTTTGGGCGAAAAAAAAAGTAGTATCACTTGACACTAGTGCCTAATACCATTTGGACATGTACATTTTTATTCGACTGGAATATTAGAATATATTTATAATATAAAACTGACATAAAACACACTGTCCACAGTTTAATCCATAGCAAGACAGAGAAGAAATTTTACGTTTTGTGCGATGATTCAAACTTGTGCAAATTTATAATAAAAAATACAAGTTACAAAACACCACAATCATATTTGGCGTTTTGCTAGTTTACCTTGTTCGTATTGCCTTCAGCCTCTGCTCCTTTTGGAGCATGACATTTCCTTCTTTGGCTAATACGCTCGTGTTTATCTTCCTGCCTTTTCTTGGAAACAATATCTAATATTTTTTGCCTTCTCTCCTTCAACGGCTACATGACTACCATGAGCATGCGCAATCAATTTATCAGAAGTCTGAGGTCGCACTCCTTGGCCATCCCCGAGCCGACGGCACAAAGCGCCATGCGAGGGTACTAATTCCCCTTGGCTATTTACACCCAGGGAAACGAAAGCATTAGCGGAGTCTAACGTTCATCAAATATCACGGCCGTGGGTCACCAACGGTGTTGGGTGGGTGGTCATCCTCACTGATCTCAAAAACTAAAAAATATGGCGGACTGTCACGAATAGCGGACACTGATTGGTCCAATTTAAAGTTTGCATTATAACGACTGCATGACGACAGCGAAATAGCAAATATTGCAAATATATTTCATTTTTGCTCGCATTTTTGCAAGATTTTGTAAATTTCAAAGAAAGAAGGGAGCCGACGTTAACGAAGGTAAGTTTGTTTTAAATATTGATTTTATAATGGATTTAAAACCCTACGGCCTTTGCGTATATGAAACAACTAAACAAGACAGCATATAATTTCAGTGTATCTTTACCATTGATTCCCTTTTTTATGATATTGAATTTTTTAAATAAATAGGAAAGCAAAGTTATTTGCAAGCGAGAATTTTAAATCATTTTATTGCAAACTCAAAGTTTATCGATAAACCCATTTTATAATTAAAGGTAGTTAAGTTAAAGAGCACTTTAAAACGTTTTGTGGAGCGTTTGTGGTTGAATTTTACCTTAAATTGAGGCTTATATTACGCATAATAACATACCTAAGATATATATGTTGGGAAATTAATGATTTTGTAATTAAAAGTGATATTTTTAGGCGATTTTTCATTTGTAAGAATATTCTTAAAAAATTATCGTGTTACCATGACAACTATTTTAGAACTTCATGTTCGGAACATACAATGGTTTTGTCAGCAAGGCGAGGGTTTCTGCATGCATGTATTTTCTAGTTACTTCATAACTTAATGACTTATCAATATACATTCCCACTCCACCAGAACTCAAAGGAACGCGAGCTTTCAGATAGGCACGCGAGCTTTCAAATTCTCGAAGAAAGATAAAACCTTTTTTCGCCCAACAGAATTTATATCCATTTGCTTCTTTAAATAACTTCGCTTCACGCAAAAGAGTTTGCAACCGAGGACTTAAGTGGTCATAAAGTTGTAACCCTTCCAATGATAATTGTTCATGGAAGCCAACATCACTAGGAGAGATCTTAAATACATTCTTTCGCGCAGCCATAACCTTTTCCTTTGAAATTCGTCTGGTAAATTTACAAATGATTGGATTAGGTTTGTTCGGGAAATTTCTTCTCGTTGGTACCCGGTGGGCAATATCAATATCATAGGGAGAAATATCTTTTACACCTAGAGCTGTAAATAGACGTAGGCAAATCTCAACTGTTTCGTCAGCTCTTTCATGCTCGCTGACTACAGGCATACCAACTACTTTCACATTGTAATTGAAGCTATAGTCTTCTATCGCCGCTATAGCATTTGAAATTTCTGTATACTTCTTTGATACTTCTTTTATTTCAGCTTTTATCTGGTCAAGTTCCTTCAGGACTTGATCATACTGATTACTGAGGAATTCAACGGATTTCTTTTTCTCAGACGACAAAGTTTCTTCTTGCTCGCCTGATCGATCGGCCATTAGCACTGCTCGCTTCTTTCGTCGACAAGACATTTTGACTTAAATTATCTACTTTTCCACCAATTTTTCAATTTGAATCTTCAAATCTTCATTCTCTTCCTTTAAACGTTTAATATCTGCATTTTTAGACATTGCTAAGAGTAATATAAAGTTATATAAAGCAATAAAGCTGTGAGCCTTTGTTTGTTCACTGTTTAATCACTCTCTGCAATCTGGAACTCTACCTTCTGAATGGAAATCTGCCAATGTTACACCTGCTCATAAGAAAAATAAGAAGGAACCCGCTACCAACTACCAACTACCGACCTATATCCCTGCTTTCCATCATCAGCAAAGTCTTGGAGCGATGCGTTTGTTATCGTTTCTTTCAATATGTTCAGGATATGATTAATAAATCGCAACACGGATTCCTCCATGGTCGCTTATGTGTCACACAACTTCTAGCCACCTTACATCATATTGGACAATTGCTTGACCGTAACGTTCAGACAGATGTTCTTTTTCTTGACTTTGCTAAAGTCTTAGATTCCGTTGATCATACTATTTTATTGAAGAAACTCAGATCTTACGGTATCTCACGAAACTTGTACAATTGGTTTACTGATTATTTGTGTGGTCGTACTCAGTGTTTCGTTGCAGATGGTGCAACTTCAGAATGGTCGCAAGTTACCTCCGGTGTCCCTCAGGGTAGTATCTTAGGTCCTATGCTGTTCCTTCTTTTTATCAATGACCTCCCTGGCATCATTCTTCCATCAACATCAACCGGTCTGTATGCTGACGATACAAAGCTATACAAAGCTATAAGATCACGCCAGGATTGTGACCTTCTACGGGAATCGTTGTCGCTCGCTGACGATTGGAGCAAGCAATCCAATATTGACTTCAATGCATCTAAGTGTAAAGTTCTAACAATATCCCGCTGAAAAAGCCCGATTGAAACAAAGTACCACCTTCGTTCAACTGAACTGGTGCGTGTGGATAGTGAGGTTGACCTTGGAATTACTGTAACAAGAAAGTTATCTTGGAATCAACACATTATTCAAATTGTATCCAAGGCAAATAAAATGCTGGGCTTATTACGGAGAACGTGCCCCTTGTTAACAGATCGCGTTGCTCGTAGGACATTATACTTATCCTTAGTGAAATCCCAACTGGGTTATGCCACAGAAGTCTGGTCACCGTCTCAGTCCACCAACAATACCTACCTAGATCGAGAGGATTCAAAGGCGTGCCACACGATGGATCCTTCAAGTAAAGATAGGAGAGGTCTCATACAAAGTTCGTTTGTTGGCCCTTATTCTTCTGCCGCTATCTTACGATAGAGAGGTAAAGGACTTAACATTCTTCTTTAAAGCTGTGTACGGATATTATGATTTGAATATTTCTGATTACGTGTCATTCGTAAGCCACAGCCGTACTCGTAATTGTTTAAATCCTGGCCTAATGCTCGAAGTACCTTTGTGTACCGCATCGTTCCCCTTTGGAACCGTATGTGTAGAACTGCTAAACCTTAAGACTTAAGTAGCCTATCTATGTTCAGATCGTTTTTATCAAGAAAATATTTACATTTACTAATCTCTTGTTACGACGTAGACATGGCCTGTACTGTACGTGGTCATTACATCGAACTTGCCCATGTCATAGAGTTTAAAGTGTGAGATTAACATATGCTATTGCTTGATTATTTTATATTCACTTATAATTTTATATTCAATTGTTCCTTACATCATTTCAAGGTATTATTGCTATCACTAAATTTTTAAGCATGATAAATCTTAGCTTTGATTTTCGAGTTGGTGGCATATGTTTATTTATGACTTTAGTTATGTATAGTTTATTCTACATGTATTGTCTGTTGTTGTATCTTTAATCGGAGGAGTGCCTCGCATGGGACCTCGAGTCCCGTTCGCACTCCAATCGCTTGGTCACTATCCAATAAAATATTTAAAACAACATCTTGATGTCTACTGTTAACATGGAAATTGGGAAATTATCTACTTGGCTTCAGCCAAATCGATTATCTATCAATCTAAAGAAGACAAATTTTATTCTATTTAAGCCAAGGCAGGGGAAATTAACACGTGACTTTGTTCTGGAAATTAATAAGTCACATGTTGACCGAGTCAGTAAAGTAGTATTTCTTGATGTTGTACTTGATGAATGCCTGTCTGGGAAACCTCAGTCACATATCATTAATTTCAAATAAAATATCTAAGTCAGTGGGTATTATTTTTAGAGCAAGCTTTTGCTTATCCAAAGCTGCTTTACGTATTTCGTACTTTTCTTTGGTATACCCCTATATGCAGTACAGTGTTATTGTTTGGGGATCTACATATCCAGCGAATCTTGATCGTATTGTCAAACTCCAAAAACGAGTGGTTCGCTGCATATATAGACAACCATACGCTGCACATACTGATCCGTTATTTAAAGAATTGAAAATTCTGAAATTTGATGATATATATTTATTTAATGTAGGTATGTTTATGTTTTCGTATAACAATGACTTACTTCCTGATACTTTCCGTAATTTTTTTCAACAAGTTAATCGAATTCAGGGGCGGATCCAGGATTTTTCGTACGTTAGTCAAAGTTTTCAGATGTACAATCTAGTTTTGCGAGCGGTGAATGCGCGAGGCACCTGGGGGGGGGGGGTCTGTCCCCCAGGGTGTCTGTCCCCAGGAAATTTTTTATATTTAAACCTCAGAAACGCCATTTGCAGCACTCTGAAAGCAGCTTCAACAAAAAATTAACCTCATGAATTGGGAGATAATTATAGCAATTATCAGTCTCACTGACTCTCACAACTCGCTCCTTAGGGAAATTTAAAAGAGAAGTACTTGCAGAAATGTGATAAGTGTGGAAGATGTTTCATTTTATCAAATTACGGATTGCTAGTATTATGTTTAACTAACTCATGATGGTATTACACTCATTTATGTTGCCTAATAGCCTTGTTGAGTCATTGATCACTTGACTAGTAATCACTACAGTGTCATATTACTCAAATAAACATATATCAATATTAAAGTTTGAACATTCATCAATAAAACCTGACCTTTAGATCCTATGTATGCTGCATTAATGCATTTATATCGGTTATCCTCAATATTAATAGCCTCCTGAGTTCTGACGGTCCTTCAACCGCACAAATATGCAAATTTGTTGTGTAAATCAAAATTCATGGCTAAATCAAGATACGCGTATTTACATATGCGTGGCGTGCATCTTGTTCGCTTATAAATATTGTTATGCTGTCTAAAACGAAATAAAATTTACATATCACATTAAATTTACCTTATTGCACTTCAGAATAAAGATCTCGGCGCCAATACTTCTGCTCAAACAGTCAAACTGTAGTTCGTGCTACTCATAGCGCCTAGCAACTGCTCACTGAATCGAACTCTCCGATATTTAGCGTCGATTTTCCTCCCAAGATCAGCGCAACAGTCTTGTAAGACAGCTAAATCATTCACCGCAAATGCGGATTCAACCGTTTCATGAATACTACAAGGATGGGAGCAGCAGACATTTCTGAATTTTCCGTAGATATATATCTTTAAATTGAATCTTTCGACAAAGCTCCAACATGACACTTCGAATGAGCGCGCGCTCGGAAAGACTTTACCACGCGTGAAATATAATATTAATGATATTCAGACTAATGGGGCGCCCCTGACTTTTGTAAATCGGTCAGAACTCCCCACAGATCAGTCAAATTTGAAAAAAATCGCTTGTTTCCATGGAAATAAGCGTCTAGACCAATCAGAACACTGGATTTTGACTTTTTGACTGACCGACTTTGCGTATGTCAGCTGCTCATTGACTTGACTAAGCTCGTCGGCTCAGCCACTGTATGAAATTTGATCACTGGACTACAGTTCAATTGGAATGTTAATTGCTAGCGCTGCATGATAATAGATACTGGACTATTATAAAGTGCCACTGCATGATAAAAAATAACTGGACTATTGGTCGAATATTTAATGCTTTAATCAGACTTTAATTAAGTTTGTAATTTTTACGTTAGTCGCGTGACTGGTTTGACGACCCCTAGATCCGCCCCTGATCGAATTCATCAGTACAACACCCGAAACTCCGGATTACTCTATAACCCGTTTTGTAGGACTAATATCAGACGATTTTCTGTGTTTTATATCAAGGCTCAAAATTCTTCAATAACTTAAATTCAGATATCCGAAGCAATTTTCAATCGCATCTTTCCGAAACAAATCAAAAAATATCTTCTGAGTTTTGTTTAATCTGTTTGTAATAAATACTTTGTACTCTACTTTCTAGCGAACAGGATTTAAAATTTTAATGTTGTAAACTAGAAATACTTCTTTATGTTCTGACTACATGTATATTAATTGATAAATATTCCTAATTTTAAGGTGCCCTACACATTATAAGCGTTCTAAGCTTCTTGATGGATTTCCTTACCAAACTCCTAACACAGGTATCTCGTATTTAATACTTTTTCCTCTCTCGTAATTGTATTTTTTTGTATTGTATTTGTATGTATTTTTTGTTTGGTTAAAATTTAATAAATTGAAAATTGAAGTTTTGATGCAATATTGAACGCTAAATTTTATTTAGAAATGACTAAAATAGTGCAAATATACTATATGTAGAGAGCTCAAGATTGTTCAATTTTTAAGTTGGGTTACTATGCGTTGCAAGGAAGAAAATACAACTGACCAATCAGATGCGGTTTTGATTGAAAGCTGCATTTCATGTGATTTGTTGAAACGTGTACATTTGCATCTACCTTAAATCTGAATGTTTTTTTTAGGTGCTGATTATTATCTCATGAATATTTTGGTGGAATGGCAAGTAAATGAGGAATGCAGGTATTTCTAATGATGCAGAGCAACCAGTTTGCATCCAGTCAGGTTTGTATATATCTGACAAGGTAAGTTTATCAAGGTTTGCACACATCTCACAACACGTTAATAAAAACTGCGGTTTTGTAAATAATGATGTACCATTATATTTACTATAGTTGTTCTTCTTGTAACATATTTGCTAACGTGAGTCAAAAATTTTGACACTTCATGTCAGCACTTAGCCTACATTTTGTTTTTTTGCGAGATTTTGCCGAGTATGGTCTGTGCGGCAAGGCAGTGACTTGATGCCTTTCCTGAAAGTTGTTTATCTGATAACTTTCAATTTTCAGACTATGTCGTTCTAAGGTCAAGATTAAATTGCAGCGATGAAAAACAGTTTGTTTTTTTGCGAGATTTTGCAAACTATTTTACAACACATTGCTGCAAACAATCTTAAATACCTCGGAACATTTTATCTAGAGGATATTTGTGCAAATTGCTCAAATATGTCTACATTATTTATTTTCTATTTCGTTATATAGGTATTTCAATTATAGGTATCGCTCTAATATCTCTGAATTTTTAGAAAGATTACTAGTTCTGATCTTTCCGTTTTTCTTTTTTTCATTATTTTTCCAGACATAGATGAGTGTAAAAATCCGTCTCTATATTCATGCCATAGTGAATTTGATTGTGTTAATACTCTCAGCTCCTATGAATGTGTTTGTAACGGAAGGATAACGAATGGCAAATGCGAAGATGAAGGTATAGCTTAGATATATTTCTGTAAAAATACATATGCATGAGTGATTTCTAACATAAAAACTACCAACTATACACAAACAGTAACCACACACATTGCCTATTATTTACAAGCATAACTTGAATCGTGCTTTTCGTATTCAGTCGGGTAAATAGCACGTACTGTACACACCAGAGTAGTGTAGCAACGAGGGAAAGACTCTTCTACTTTAGGACCAATGTTGTAATTTTTTCAAAACTGAGATGAAAATTGGAGCGGGCCGGGGCCGTAAGTTTTAATGCTTTCATGCATCTATGACATAAATTATGCCAAATCTTTAGTTTTCTGATTATTATGCATAAAACGTGTTTAAAATGCATGAAATAACGTTTTTTCCACCCTAAAAATAAAAAAAAATTCCAAACAAGACGACGTCTTCCGGACTCCACTTGCTTGGGGCTGGCTACGCTTCTTTTGAAATTTAGAGACACTCTCAGAAACCTAGCTTTGGTTGCAGTTGCAACTAAATTGTTGGTAGCCTACGAACTTTATAAAGTAGTTTTTGATCCAGCAGATTCTTTTTAACATCTGTTTTAAGGTGGTGTTGGGAGCTACTCCGAGTAACTAATCATACTGGACAAGTAGAGAAAACTCTACTTGGCCCGGCTGGTATTCGAACCCACGACCACTAGTCTGATGCTCAACCTACTGAGCTACAGGGCAAGTTGAGAGTAGGTGGTTTGAAAGATGTTTTAATTTATAGTTTAATTATTTCCTATTTCAGGTTATACACGCTATCGTTTGAACTTGCGATTGAAAGACGAATACACCAATGCGCTTAGCAATAACGCCTCTCAAGAATTCAAGGCAATTGAGACCAGGATAACAAACGCGGTTTGTGGATTTAACAAAAATTTTCAGCCCCGGACACTATCTTTCGATTATTTGCTTTCTATCCTGCAATTTTGTATCATATCATTTAATTGTTGAAAAACACTCGGTGCGCAACAGTCAATACTGTTCTGAGCTCGAATTAGGGCAGAGAAATAGGTAGGCTAAGCGTACATGTATCTGCGCATAGTTTTGACTGTATACTATTTATAGTAGCCACTATTATTGTTATTGGTAACAATTGGTAAGTTAATTAAGCAAAACAGTGGGTATTATATGTGTTGTGTAGCCTAAACTTTCAATTGACTGATTCGAGATGAGCAATGATAGAACGATCACACTTTTGACTGCATCTTGACCTGTGGGGCTGTATGTTCTTTCTATTGGGTGTACTCGCGAATTTAAAAATTTAAAATTTAAAGGAAATTGCAGTTTTGGAAAGTGGAAGTACTGCTTGCGAAAAAAATGACGTCTGTTATCATAACGAATTTCATAATTTTTTTGAAGAATTTGTAGCCACATTTCCCATTTCACACAATGGGATCCTTTTACTACAAAATAATCAACAAAATACTCCATATGTTACATTATAGCAAAATACATTTTAAGTGATTGTGGAAATTGACTTTTAATTTAAACCTAAATACGTTATTTTCGCGAAACATCTTTTACAAAATAGATGATTTTGCGTTCGCGAAAAGCAAATCTATATTCATACATTCGAACCCTGCTGTACTGAGCATTTAGCTCGAGTTCTTGCAGCATTTAGGTGTCAAATTTGGCAGTATTAAACCTTTTCTCCACCAAGCGATTTTTTCCGCGAATCAAAAAAGTTCATATATAGAGACGAAAAACGACTGTTCGTCACAAATTGGCTTAGTGGAAAACTTGCTTTAGTGCTAAGCATGTTTACCCAGGCAACGCAAGTTGGACCTCTGTTGTGTATATGAGTCTATGCACCCATTGCCAACAAGTCAGCCCGACAATTTGGTCATATGCATGCGAAAACAATCAATTTC
Source organism: Paramuricea clavata (assembly GCA_902702795.2). Lineage (NCBI taxonomy): Eukaryota > Metazoa > Cnidaria > Anthozoa > Malacalcyonacea > Plexauridae > Paramuricea > Paramuricea clavata. The sequence goes on along the minus strand of CACRXK020002505.1, from coordinate 7,709 downwards.
TAAGGAAATGAATAATGATAATAATTTAAAATTTGTATAGCATGACTAAAATAGTCACTGCAAAATGGAACATGTTAGACAGCTGTGGATTATCTATGTTGTTCAACAGCAGAAATGTTGACTTTGACTGTGTATAAAAATAATAACGAACTGTCTGTGCCAGTGTAGGTATAGTGGCAATAATATAGCTTTCGTTGCTAGGGATGCAACTACCTGAAAAATATATGGAGAATTTTCCCCGAGCTAACGGCGCGGAACGCTGTTCCGCGCGTTAGTCCAGGGCGAGGGTACTTTTTCCGCCCGGCTATTTAATTAATTAAACCCAGGGAAAGGAACGCACTAGCGAAGTCTAAAGTTTATCAAATATCGTGGACGCATGGCTATGATCCAAGGGTGGACATCCTCGCTGTTCTCAAAAATATGGCTGTTTTCCAGCAGCGGGATAAGCACACTGAGGATATTAAAGAAGTATTTCAATTTTCTAAAGCACATATTTGGAAAATCACGTTTCACACAATGAGCTTTGAAGCAATTTTTGTTTGAAAAAAATGTGAAGAATTGATTTGCTATGGAAAATCGTAAAATATAGGGTAAGTTTGCTTTGAATGTTTAATGTTTATGAATTTTGTTGCTTTAAATAATTTATTGTGTAAAACGTGCACTACTGTTTTCCTTTTCAATGAAGCTGTAAGTTTTCTAAATTACCCTGTTTAATTTAATTAAGAAAAAAGGCAAACGTAAAGGAGAGCAAATTAATTTGAAGACCTAACTGAAATTACTCAACAATTTAATTGAAGTAAAAACAGCTTATCGGCAAAAGCAGCTTAGTAAATAAAATGAACATTTCAAAAGATTTTACGAAGCGACTCAAGTTAAATTTTACATTAAATCAAAGCTCACCAAATCCAGAACGACTTACCTACGAGCACAGCACATATTTTGGAATTTCAATGCTATATTATATTTTCTGTGTTGGTGTTACGTTGTCAGGTGAATCTGTTTGTGATGTTACTCTGAGTGTATATCCACACCGGGCAAGCTTGGAAAATATGCCTGGCCAGGGTGGTTCGATTCGGAAGGTTCGATTCCAACCGTGGCCAGGCATATTTTTCAAGCTTGCCCAGTGTGGACATACACTCAGAGTAACATCACAAAAATCATCGTTATATAGTTAAAAAGCAATAACCTTTCGACAATTTTAGCAGTGTTGTACAAAAGTATAATAAAAATTAAAATTATCGTGTTGCCATTACAAAATTGACGTAAACGCGAGCCTGCGTACAGTGTTAATCAATTACTAATACTTCATGTTAAATCAATGTACGGAAAATATGGGATTTGGAAATTACTGCATTCATGAATTTCTAGTAGTATATAAAACAGGTAGTTGCATCCCTAGCCAACGAAAGCTTGTTCATGTAAAAACAATATTTTTTCAGATGGCGAAAGTGTACGAAAATAACGATGCTTATGATGGGATAGAAGTAAAAAAAATGAAGTAAGTTTCTATTTCGCGTTACACAAATTTTATTTTAAGATAAAGTATTTTCATCTTTTATAAAATCAAGAGGCTTAATTAATGATTGACTGGATCAGTAGTTACGGATTTTTCATGCATACAATTTTTAACATTTACATGTATCTCACAGTAGCCTGCCTTTTTCTAGTATAGTTGTAATTTTAAAGTTCATAGCAGAGCTTTGCTGTCACCCAAAGAGTTGATCGGTACGGTTCTTTTTTAGCACCGAAAGTTGGCATCGAGCATGCGCAGAAGTAAAGCTAATTTCGGTTTCCTACGTGCTGTTGCTTCGGAAAATAACAAAATGTCTCCCGAAGAAATATATCTTTATTTTCGTGCTAAGCGCGAACAAAAGCACTTCGTTTTTTCCTAATTTTATTCCAGTTCCATAATCAATCGAGATGTTTTTGTGATCTTGTTATAAGTTTTTCGTGACGCCACCGAACCAAGGTTTATGCACCTTCAAAAGACTGGGACCAAGATGAAAATTTCTGGAACCGCACAACTCTAGTTCATAGAAGTTGAGCGACATTTTTATTTTAGGAATGGAAGTGTTATCGCAGAAATTGAGTTGATATTCACTGACAAAAACACAAAAGGCATTAGCGAGTTACTGGAAGCCGTAAGAAACAATTCCTTTGGTGATTTTGATGTGGACCCAAATGCTCTTACAGTTGTTATCACAGGTACATGAGTATTTTTATCTAAGGTGGTGGTTTCATCTAGGAAATTGTACGTTTCTCGTCTCATGAGCAAATAGAGTTATTTTAATAATTTTAATATAAAGGAGCAAGTTATCTAGCATCTTGTAATTCAGTTTTATAAAATAAGTGTGATATAACAGGCGATTTGATTGGCTAATGCGAGTGCATTGTGACGCAATAATGCGCTGTGATCTGTGGCACTGTTTTGCCCTTTCTTTGTTTTTGCTCTTTCCCTCTTTATCACTGCTTTTTAGCCAAAAACATAAACAAAACTATAGAGCTTTTAAAATACAAAAATACCAGAAAGCAAGAAGGAATCGACCAAAGGAACAAAGCAAATTTCTATAGTTCTACGTGTAAAATTAACCGACTTGTCAATTCGTCAAATTTGTTGTTGTCTGGACCAGTTTTGGGTAAAACAGTGCAAAATAGCCGTGAAAAATAACAAATACATAAAAAAATGCAACAAAATCTGAATATACGTTATTTAGAAAGTACCTTCAATTCTTTTGATAACAATTGCTAGATATATTAAACAATTTTTCCGGCTTTATAACATCAAAAGTTTGCATATTGTTTTGGCAATTTTACTCCTGCGCTCGCTTAAAAATTCAAGCAACAATAAAAGCATGCGCGTGACGTCACTGAGTACATGTTAGAAGAATTTTAACGACCATTTTTTGAGTAAAACTGTTTACTATTTAATATCTTCTACGTATATTAAAAAATAAATATAAAACTCGTCGCGCGTTTATAGTGCGATAGTGCAAAATTTCGTATATATTATATAGCGTATAGGTGTTGGGAAATATGTTTACAAATTAAAAAAGAACGGTCGTCTGTATCAGTGTAGACAGTGTCAGTAATAGGAAAGCTGCCCATTGACAGAGATACAACTATCAGAAAAATGCGAGGAGAAATTCTACGTTTTGGGCGAAGGCCCAACTATAACTCCCCGACGACGGATCTTTAATACAAACATATAAAAATAGGTACGCTGAGCGTACATGCGCCCGCTAACAGTAAGGGTCGGCAGATCTAGCTTGAGTAGGTTCAAGATAGGCTATAGATTCAAATACACTCATTTCTTGCTCTCTATTGACATCCAATAGCTCTGAAGGTCGTAAACAGTTTTTATACCAGCAGCACACTAATATCAACAACTGATTTTGACTTCATGACTCGTGCCGGTTTCCTTGACAGAGTTATAACGATGCAGTTTGAATAAAAATATAGAAGAAATTTGGATTTCTGTCAGTCGGTAATTGCTCGTAAGTCGCCGTAAAGCTTTCGCTCTGTACTTTCCGCCATGATGAAAAATATAAAAAACGATAATTTCTTCACAAATAAAAGACAATAATTCGTTAGAAAATTAGTTCTTGTGGCAGTATGTTTTAGCCAATTATTAGTATATGGTGTAGACAGTGTTTCTTATTAGTAATAAGTTTATATTAACCGTTTAAATATCATAACAGAATGATGCAGGCATGCCCAACGTTGGCCAATGTTGTTATGTCTTATGATTTACGAAGAAAAACGTGAAAATGATTGAAAACTTGATATTATAAGGCTCTGCTCACAGGCACGGGGTATATAGCTATTAACTCAACCACGAAGGAAAACATCGAAATGACGTATAGTGTTGTATAGTGTCGTGTAGTCTTGTATAGCGTGGTATGGTCTTGTATAATAGTCGTCTATAGTTTAGTATAGTGTAGTATAATGTTGTATAGTCTTGCATAGTGTCAGATAGTCTTGTATAACGTTGTATAGTGTCGTACAGTGTCGTATAGCTACTAGTTGTTGTAGAGTCTTGTATGATGTTGTATAGTGTTGTACAGTGTTGTATAGTGTCGTATAGCCTTTATATATTGATATATAGTCTTTTATAACGTTATATAGTATACAAATAATGAATGTTTATGAGTGCAATGGTAAGAATATTTTCATGAGGTGAAAGATGGAATGTTCCATTCAAGGAGGCGCCAGCCGAGTTGAATGGAACATTCCATTTTTCACCGAATGAAAATATTCTTACCATTGCACGAAAAAATATTCATTATTTGTTTTATATAATACCAAAATAGATTAATAGATTCGTATGAGAAGCATTTTGAGGGATGCGATTTATCGAAAACACAAAGAGTGCAATTGTACTATACGTTTTATTTCATTGCACTCGCAGAGAGTGCAATGGAACGTATTCCATTGCACTCTTGAGAAATGGGATTTTCTATTCAATATTACGTGACCATAAACAGCCAATTAAACGATCAGAATTCAATAAGGTATTATATAATGTTGTATAGTGTCGTATAGCTTTGTATATTATAGTGTAGTGTCGTATAGTGTTGTATACTCTTGTAGAGTGTCATATAATCTCGTATAACTTTTTATATAGTGTCCTATAGTGTCGTATAGCCTTATATAGTGTTGTATAGTTTTGTATAACGTTGTATAGTGTTGTATAGTGTTGTATAGTGTCGTATAGTCTTATATATTATTGTATAATGTCGTATAGTCTTGTATAATTAACATTGTATAGTATCGTATAGCCTTATATAGGGCCGTATAGTGTTGCATAACGTTGTGTAGTGTTGTATAGTCTTCTTTAGTGCAGTATAGTGTCATGTATAATCTTGTGTAGTGTCATAATTTTTGTAGTCTTGGATAACGTTGTATAGTGTCGTATAACCTTGTAGATTGTTGCATAATCCTGTATAACGTTGTATACAGGGTGTATAAAAAAACAGATTTGAAATTGCTCTCAATTTCGCAAAACAGCTATTAGTATCCAGTTTTGATATATATATATATATATATAGTTTTGTTGGGTACTTACAATGTAGAATAATAAAATAAAAATCTCGAACTCAAATTTTGTAAACCAGGGGGGTGTGTCTTTTCCAACAAACTAAAAATGGCTTGCGCACGAAATTTAAAAGCCTTAAATTAATCATATTTTGAGTTGATAGATGGAAAATTTGTTGGTTTTTTAATTATTGCACAAAATTTCTGACAATTTGCAGAGCTTTAGTTTAAGCATTTAACTATTCATTTTTCTCTAAACAATTAGCCTTTCGCATGCTTAATTAATGCCTTTACCTAATTTGCATATTGCTGACATATGCAAATTAGACAAAGGCTTTAATTATCATGAAAATAGCCGCATTTTTTTAAGAATATATGCGAGTTTGCGTGAATAGTTAAAGGGCTTAAACTAAAGCAAATTGTCTGAACTTCTGTACATTAATTAAAAACCCAACAAACTTTCCATCAATTAACTTAAAATATGATTAAAGCTTGTAAATTTCGTGCGCAAGCCACGTTTAGTTTGTTGGAAAAGACACACCCCTCTGGTTCACAAAATTTGAGTTCGAGAAATTTTTTCATTTTTCTACATTATAAGTACCCAAAGAAGCTATATACATCAAAAACTGGATACTAGTAGCTGTTTTGCGAAATTAAGAGCAATTTCAAATCTGTTCAGGTTTTTTTTTATACACCCTGTAGTGTTGTATGGTGTCGTATAGCCTTTATATATTGTTATATAGTCTTGTATGAGGTTATATAGTGTTGTATAGTGTCGTATAGCCTTGTATATTATTGTGTAGTGTTGTATAGTGTTGTATAGTGTCGTAAGTCTTGTATAATGCTATATAGTGTCGTATAGTCTCGTATAGCCTTATATAGTGTCGTATAGTCTTGTAAGGCATATATTGTATAGTGTTGTATATGTAGCATTGTATAGTGTCGTAAGTTCATTAATAAGTTCACCTGCTAACAAGATATGTAGCTTTTGATAGTTCTTGGTAAAAAACATTATAAAGACAGACATGATATATAATAGTGTTATGCGTTTCCATTATTAATAGTGTGGTACATATATAATAGTGTTGTTATGGTATACATAATAATGTTATGTTTCCATTGTTTATAGTATTAACACTCCTTGGCTTTTTTGCATTATATTTATCCATTATTAATAGCGTTATTAACTGTGAGTCATTCCAGGTTATTACTCTAAAAGTGACCACACTTAACTTTGTGTCTAAGAATATTGCAAAATCCGCAAATTAACCTTAGTGACAATCGCATAATAGCTAAATGTGTGGAGGTAGCCCTGCGGGCCACATTATACATATATTGTCGGAGAAATGAGCCGTGGAATGACCCATAATTACTTAATTTCTATTAGCTACTATTGTTTGGAGTGCTCAGAAAATGGACCTGTTTCATTACAGAGAACTGTTTTCTTAATTTTAGATAATTATAGAATATTGTTGCAACAAATATGCACGCGATTGTTACAATAAACCACGATTTTCATTGTTTAAAAATTAAAATAGTGTTATGTTTCAATTAAAGTGTTATTTAGTTTTGAATTATCTACGGATTATAAACAGATTTTGAACAACCTAATCCAACGTTTCGGCCGCGAGGCAGCACTTTCCTTGCGTTAGTAACTTCTAGTCCAGTTTTATTCCAACGGACGGTATCGTTAATCCAGTTTTCATAATAATCATAAAATCATAACATAATTTTTTCATCGTCACAATATGAAATTTTGGCACACTCCTTGCCAAGATAAGCTGTTGGACGTCGGTTCCAGTCTCTTTCAATTGTTTTTATCTGCGCGATTATATGAAGCTGTCTGAAACACACTGAATTTAATTGTGCATGATAACTCAATCTTTTTTTAATTTTCTTCCACTCCAGTAGTCTGAAAGATGGATATACACATTAATACTTGTTTTTCGAGCAATATATATATATATATATATATATATATATATATATATATATATATATATATATATATATATATATATACGAGTAGGTTTGTGTATACGAAACGCAAAGAGTGCTCAATATCATAAAGATAGAGCAAATGTAGAATTTCGCTTACCTCAAATATATATATATATATATATATATATATATATATATATATATATATATATATATATATATATATATATATATATATATATATATATATTTGTTTGCATGAAAAGGAAGCAATATAATGCCTATTTGAACTTGTCACATCCATAAAATATACGCATGAAACGCATGAATTTTTCTTGTTGTTTTATTTAAAATATATAGTTTTCTACTGCCAGAAGCGAGTAATATCATGTTACTAGGGCATAGAGGTCGAGACACATGCATTGGGATTTAATTCAATTATGTAAATATCACGTTCAAGTATTGCTGTATATAGGTATTTTTTATAAGATGACGTCATTTGTTCTATAATTTATGAGCCTCAAACTTGCTTTTAAAACTTATAATTTAACCCGAATTTTTTTATATGACGGTTAACCAAGTATAATCTTTATCGTGGTTTGATAAAGAACGGTAAACAGGCCATTACAACGGTAAACGGCGACTCCAATTTAAAACAATGACTATAGACCTATCATTTACTATAAAATTTTGCTGCTATCCCCGTTTACCGTTGATATTACATCAAATCTTTT
>CACRXK020002504.1:1237-42796 GCA_902702795.2 Paramuricea clavata | reverse complement strand
AACACAAATATAAAACCTCGCGTAACCTGTTTATGCTGTACAGGAATATACGGTTCGCTTGTTTCGCCGGACACCAACATTTGCCGTTCAGGAGCAATGCTTGCCTACAAATTTTATCCCCTTCACAATCTTTGTTTTATTTTATCGTATAGTCGCAATTTTCAAGTATTCGGCGTATTCTGAAACTGAAAAACTGGGTGGCGTGCGAATCTTGTAGACTACATCGGTCTAGGCGTAGAGCTATTAAGTAAACAGGGCCTAAATTAATTTAGTAGTTTCATTTAATTGTTTGTCTTGCTTTTATTTGTCAGTACAAAATATTGTAAATTAAAATATTACTACAATGCAATACGCGTAGTATTTCATCAGACATCTGCACTAATAAATACTGTACAAGGAAAACTTAAATAATAGTAGACATTTCTTGTTTTGTCAGGAAACATCACGGCTCACTTCGACACGGCTTTTGAGTTTTGTAACCGGCCGAGGCGAAAGTAAATCGTGCAGTCGGGAAAACGTCTTACTTTGAAAGATTATTTTGCAAAGCATACTCGTACACACAAGAATCATAAAAATACAAATGTTGAATTGTATTGTAATTTGTTATTGTCAACCGTCAAGTTCAGTTATTTTTAGACAATATGGTGTTAGCCAATCAGAATGCAAAAGTGACCGGCCCGGACCAGGGCTTCCTCGTGCCTCGCCTCGTCCTCACACTGAAGCCCTGGGAACGAGGTGGCATTTATACGGCATATTGTAAACACTGGACTGGACTAGTTTGTACTGGACTTTGTACTGGACTTTGGACTGGACTTTGGACTGGACTTTGGACTGGCCTTTGGACTGGACTTTGGACTGGACTTTGGACTGGACTTTGGACTGGACTTTGGACTGGACTTTGGACTGGACTTTGGACTGGACTTTGGACTGGACTTTGGACTGGACTTTGGACTGGACTCTTGACTTAAACGTTTCTTTTTACAGTAATTTTTCGCATAAATCCCCATAATTATCGCTAGAAACAACGAAAAGGAGCTCGATAGGTCCAATACAACAACTTACGTCGTGTCTGCAAGATTATGCATGCCAATTTAATTCCCAGAGCGTGCCCGTTCGCAGGTTAGGGTGGGTTGTACGCATGCTCGGCAATTGTTGCAAAATATAAACAAAGTGTTTCGAAAATTAGAATTTCTCGTCGAAAATCTGATACTTTTTTAACTGAAATCAATTGAAAACAACTAAAAATTCTGGGTGAAATATGCACGAAAGCTCGGATTGATACTGATACAACTACCTGAAAAGTACAAGGAGAACTTCGACGTTTCGAGCGAAGGCACTTCGACTTGTACTCGTATCATGATAAATATAATCTCAATAAATCTCCTAGCTCAACAACGAGAGAATTAATGTTTACTTTGAAGTGTGGACCTATTAACACTATGTATACCATAAATTCTGGCAGGATAGTATAAATTTAACAAAGTGACTAGATGACCGGCAGCCGGCTATCGGTAAACTGTCGGCTATATAATAACTATAGTTACATATAAAAACATTTGTTTGCACTAGTTTTATCGAAGTTGCCGTTAGCGCATACGGCAAAGGCGCTGCGTACGAAAGTGAAACCCGGCCGGGGTCGCCGGGTCGGGTTGTGTTTTTAACGTCTGACTTAGCATATTTTTTTCTTAAAATTTTTTCAACTTTTTCTCCGCCTTTTTATTAATTTTAACTCTCAAAAGGTTAGGTTAGGGGTTAGGGTTAATGGAGGGTTTTGGGTTAGGGAACGGTTTATCTTATAAAAATTCGACTTTAATTATAGTCACTATATAGCCGGCTGCCGGTTATGTAGTCACTTCGTAAATTTAACGAAGTGACTATATCACAGACTATATGTCCGGCAGCCGGACAAATGGACAATATTTTGAATAAACTAAATGTCCAGCAGTATATATAGTGACTGTAGTTAAAGTTGAATTCTTATAAGATAAACCAATCCCAACCCCAAACCCTAATTCTCTAACCTTAACCTTAAAAGAGTTAGAAAAGCTGGAAAAAAAGTTGAAAAAAGTTTAAGAAAAAACAACAGTGATAAGTCGGACGAAACACATCCCGACCCCGACTGCGTTTCACTTTTCGCACGCAGCGCCTCTGCCGAATGCGCTAATGGCAAGCTCGATAAAAACTACTGCAAAAAAGTTTTTATATTTAAGAAATAGAAAACATTTTCCGTGTTTCTATAGAGTTATAGAAACACGCGTGCTTGTTTGGGAGAGCGAGAAATAATCAGTGGGAACACGAGCACGTAGTGCGAGGGTTTCCACGTTATTTCGAGTTCTCCCAAACTAGCACAAGCGTTTCTATTACTCTATAGAAACACAGCAAAAAATGTTTTCTTTTTCCTTTATTAAATAACCTTGTGATAATAACACAAAAACAATATTTTTCACGCGATTAAAAGGAATATTCTCATTACACCACAACAAGAAAATGTTGCCTAGCAACAATACCGGCATCAATTTTCTGTTTTGCCGACTGCAAAATTATGGAGAAAAAAAACAGGCTGAAAAAGTTGATTTAAAGAAAATTTAAAGCGAAAAAACGTTTGGTAAGTGCTTTCCATTGCTTGTTTAACAAAATTTCAGGTTGACGAAGATTTTTAATCGATATTTCAGGGAAAACGTTTGTTCTAGTGTGTTGTTTTGAGGTTCGTGGAAAATTCCCGTGTTCTATAGCGTTATAGAAACACGGGATTTTTCGCTTTTCAACCAATCAGCGCAGGCGTTATTAAGAGGTTATTTTATAATGAACTATAGTCACTACTGCCGGACATTTTGTTTTTTCAAAACATTGACCGGCTGCCGGACATAGTGTGACATAGCAATTCGTTAAATTTTACTATCCTGTCAGAATTTATGGTATACGTAGTGTTAGGCCACACTTTACAGTAAACATTATCTCGTTGTTGAGGAGATTATATTTATAATGATACGAGTACAAACATTAACAATAACAGTACAAGTCGAAGTGCCTTCGCTCGAAACGTCGAAGTTCTCCTTGTATTTTTCAGGTAGTTGTATCTTTATCAATCCTAGTTTTCGTGTATGTTTCTCCCAGAATTTTTAGTTGTTTTCAATTGATTTCAGTTAAAAAAGTATCAGATTTTCGACGAGAAATTCTAATTTTCGAAATACTTTGTTTATATTTTGCAACAATTGCCGAGCATGCGTACAACCCACACTAACCTGCGAACGGGCACGCTCTGGGAATGAAATTAGCATGCATAATTTTGCAGACACGATGTAAGTTGTTGTACTGGACCTATCGAGCTCCTTTTCGTTGTTTCTAGCGATAATTATGGGGATTTATGCGAAAAATTACTGTACTAAAAAGAAACGTTTAAGTCAAGAGTCCAGTCCAAAGTCCAGTCCAAAGTCCAGTCCAAAGTCCAGTCCAAACCTAGTCCAGTCCAGTGTTTACAATATGCCACATTCATACAACAATTGTATATTTTCGTGACAAAAACTTTATAGTGTAAACGAGTTTAAGAACGAGTGTCTACAAAAACCAAACAAAATGAGAAATATGTGGCAAGGCTCAAAATTTTAAATTCGCTCTACTTTTGAATTTAAGTTGACTATGGTGAAGTGTGAAACGTTATGTGGTTAGTTTTAAAAATACTCTTTTGTTTATGAAAATAAAAGCAAAAAATATTTTAGCTGTGAGGACCGATTTTCGCAATCGAAATGTTTACTTAATCCTGGTATCCAAACCCTAAATACAAATAGCCTTATTATACTTTCTGCTAAAGGTACATCACTCCCTCGTTTATTAATAGTGGCTTTATGATAATTAAACAACTGAACACATTTGTGCACAATAAAGAGCGACGGGTACTGATCTTTACTGTTTGTCATTGCATGTAAAAAGTGACAGATTTCTCCATTTGCCATCCTTTTAAATCTTATGAGATTTTGCACAAGCACTATTGGAAAACTGGTCTTTTCAGAAATGTATAATTTATTTTGGGCAAAGAAATTCACGCACTACGAGAAAGAGTTAACTTTGGTTCATTAAATATGCAAAAATCACTGTTTGGCGATTGCTTGACTAAAAACCTCTTGAAATAAACTCGCTTAAAACATCATTGTTCTTCGCCTTTAGTTTAGAGAATTTGAAGAAAACATAAATATACATACCTTGAATGCGAAAAGTTCCTTTGAGCTGTTCCACTTTTGGAGTTTATACCAGGTGTTTAATATTGTTGACCGTTCGCTTGTTTACATCTCCGCCTTATACATAACCTGAGTATCAGGCTTTATTTTTCTCGTCTTCCGCTGCAAAGGGCGCGGGCGGCGAGGCGAGCGGGCGGCGATAAGACGAGAAAAATAAAGCCTGATACAATTATTGACATGGTCGTCAGCCGCCCACTTATTAATTAACCGGAAGTGTTTATGAGCGCGGGAAAAAAGGGAGGAACAGAAATAAACCTGACATCAGCACGTGAACTATTTAAACTATGACCTGACAAACGTGCACTGTATGTGTTTACATTCGTTGGTGGTAAATTATAGTAAATAGCGATGTAACCTGAGTGTCAGGCTCTATTTTACAAATAGAGCCTGACACAAACCTTAATCCGATCGCTTTGCACCCACAGCAAAGTTTATATTTAGTATCCAATCAAAATGTCGCAGGAGAAATTTAAATTTCACACAACGACTCTGTGACAACGACAACAACAATCTAATTAGCAGCCCACTAAGAATGTATAATGACTTGCCCTGCGAAATTCGAGCTGAAAAGGACAAGAAAATATTTCGGAAACTGTTAGAAAATTATAGTATCTATTATATAGATTATTTAGTATGGACTATTTAGTTATAAATAGAGGACACATATTGATAACAGTATAGATTACTGAAATGTTTAACGGCTGAACTAAATTAAAACTGCAGTCAATTATAAAAATAACAAAAATAATCACAAATTAGCAAACTATATTGCAAAGGTAGGGGAAGCCTCACATATAGATTTTTTCCACGAGAAACGTCATATGTTCGTTTGGGGGTGGGGGGGGTTGGCAGCTGTGACGTTTCTCTGTAAACATCATGGAAAAATTCGATAGTTTTTATCTTTGCAGAATATAAAAAAGAAAACAATTTGATACAAACAGCAGTCTATATATTCGTAATACCATACCTGTTCTATACCTATACATTTATATTATTACGCCTTCCATGCATTGAAAACACTCAAATTTCAAGAAAAACGCGCTAAAATTATCAATATTTCATGCAAAAAAAGTTGTTTTGAGAAACGTTGGAAATTTTGAAGTTCATATATATATATATTAATAAAAAAAGAGTATGTCAGCAGAAGATGACATATTCCTCGCGGAAGCATCGCCAATAGCCGACCGAAAAAAAATAGTAGAATATTATACCTTATGTGTACTCATAGTGTACTGTAAGAACAAAATATCGATAACTATGTGTGACGTTTCTAAGGGGTGGGGGGGTGGGGGGGTCTCCAGAGAAACGAACATATGACGTTTCTCATGGACAAAATCGATATGTGAGGCTTCCCTAGCTTATATTAAATTGCCACTCGATTGCATCATCGACGAACTGACGTATAATTATAAAGTATACTTATATATACTTTATAACTATACGTCAGTTCGTCGACAGTGCAATCGGGTGGCGATTTAATATAAGCTACATTTCCAATATATTTCGCTAATTTGTGATTATTTTATAATTTCACTGCAGTTTTAATTTAAATTCAGCCGTTCAGTGGGCTGCCTGGTTTTATATATTTGTGATCATTATAAAATATATCAACAACAATAGACATGGTATAATCTAATTAGCACCAACCAATCAAATGACAGATTAAAAAATCTTTTGTCTAATCGGCCAATCAGACGAAAAAGCCAGAATCTGGCTTTTTATATGCGGCCCGGTAAAGAATTGTATCAGGCCCTCCTTCATTCGCCGCCGCCAATTGATCCTGGCGAATGAAAGCATAAGGGCCTGATACTCAGGTTACCTTATACATTGACTCAAAGTTCTTGGAATCCAATCTATCAGAAATCAGCTAACAGTTCACACAACTTCCATTCGTGTACCATTTACAATTATTAATATTCTTAGAAACAAAGAGTCAAAATTAATGTTGCAGAAATTCTATTTTATTTTTATACTGACATGTCGAAAAAGCTAAATGTTTACATTATAGGTGGCGGGCTTCCTAACGATTTGGCGGAAGTAATGCCACTGTGATGTATTACTGTAATGTTGTCATTTCTTTTTTAATATTTTTTCCTATTAAGTGGATTATTGCGAATTGAGGTTTTGTTCATTGCTGTAATTTACTTTTATTTACAATTATTAATATTCTTAGAAACAAACAGTCAAAATTAATATTGCAGAAATTCTGTTTTTATTATTTTTATACTGACATATTGAAAAAGCTATTTGTCACCAAATGTTTACATTATAGGTGGCGGGCTTCCTGTCGATTTGGCGGAAGTAATGCCACTGCGATGCATTACTTGTATTTTTAATATTGTTTTTTATGTTAAAGTGCCCCTGACACAAAAATTGATTTTTTGTGTATTGAAAGTACACATTATGTGGAGTGTTTTGGTGAAAGAATTTTTTGATTTCATTAAAAAGGAACACGCAAAATGTGGGCTTTTTGTTGGCACGCTTCCGTGTTCGAAGGAAACTGGAACGAGCGATTTTTGTTACGTCACGCAAGTGAGTCGGCGTATTCTATAATTTATTCGACTGGTACTAACTCTTGGCGCATATAGTCCATATACAAATATACTAGATTTGTGATCGAAAAATATATGCCCTTTTACTATGTTGCAGCTAACTGTACCAATAAACCATGTTTAAAAGATGGAATAAGTTTACACAATATTCCATACTTCAATAACGAACGCGCGGAAGCTAAAAGACGAAGAAAAGTATGGGTTGGTTTTGTATCCGCAAAACGTTTGTTTGTGCCGTCAAAGCACAGGTCAAAGGCAGCTAGACTTCGACTATATGCTCGGATCATTTTTGACCAGAGGATTACGAGAGGCGATTCTTTTCGTGTCTTTCGTTGACGGGGCTCGGCAAGCCTAACTATCCGAAGCTATTAAAGACTGACGATAATTTGCTTTGTTTTGATGATTCAATTTCGGTTTTGCGGGCCCGCTAATAATATAAATATTTTGTAATACCGAAATAAAAGATGCAAATCTGAAGACACAAGTTTGAAAATAACACTCTAAATAGTGTTTTCGATTCCGGTTCGAATAAGACTATTACGAAAAAGATATTTCCAAAGGGGCCGAAGTTATGTTCGGCGAAATATATGACTAGTTTACATTGTTCGAGACTATAAATTGAGTAATATAATGAATTATGACACCGCTTGACCTATCAACTGGACAAAGGTCATAAACCTTGCAAAGTCATAGAACATCTACGTTAGCAGAGAGCCAGGCAAGGAGCTTAACATGCGCCAAATCTGAGACGCAGACGCGACTAAAAAACAGTCGTTAATAATGGGAGACTAGTTTTATTTTATTTTTCTCGTGTCCCTAGCTTTGTTTACCAACAACAATCCATAGTTTTACCCGTGAAGTGAAATTGTGATAATAGCGGCAGTTTTTCGTCACGTCCGCGTCGTGTAGATTTGGTGGTTTTAATGATAATACCAGGGACCTGGCGAGACGCTACAGATAAGCATCTTCCAACACAACATATTAATCAGGTATAAAATTCGCACTGGAATCATCGGACTGATCGCTACTGTCGGATTCTGTTGTCGACATGATACTTTATAAAATCTAAAATTTTTCCTTTTTAATGAAATCAAAAAATTCTTTCACCAAAGCACTCCACATAATGTGTACTTTCAATACACAAAAAATCAATTTTTGTGTCAGGGGCACCATGAAAAGAGTCGAAATATCTCCTTGAATTGTGTGTATTGTTTTTCAATAAATATCAGGATTTTGCCCATTTCACTTAACTATAAACTGTCGAAGCAACCTCGTACCCAGGCTCTTTCCCATATGCGTAGTGGAAAGAGCGTGGGTACGAGGTTGCTGTCGGAGGGGTTTTTGAAGATGGAAATTTCGCTCATCGCATCTGCTTCTGGTTAGATCTGAAAAAAGTTCTATGGTGTCAACTCTTTCCATCTTCAAAAAACCCTTGTTGTTTCAGCAAATATCTGGAGATTTGTCGGAGTATGGTACGTATTTACCTCTGTAATTTAAATGCCCTACGTTATGCCATTGTAGGCTCCAGAATCGTACAAAAATGTTACGGATGTGGTTAATACGTGTAAGTTTTAAATACTCTGTACATGCAATTTTACCGTAACTGTTTTTGTCGCAGGGACTCAGTATAATAACTGAAGTGCAGCATATGAAAACAGATGTACATGTGTCATGTATCTTCAAATCCAAAGGGGCTCCTCTGTTTCCCGCAAGAAATAGTTGCACAGTTGTAGAGGTGGAAAATGTTTTTTTCTTTCTAAGAACCTGGGTTTAAGCCTCAAAATTTTCTGCAAAAGATTACAAATTTACAATAAGTAGGGATAATAAAAAAATTTTCACTAATGTGATTGTCTTATAGTGTCAAGCAATATGTCTTACAAGGCATACAAGATAACTGAAGTAATCATAGTAGTTACAGGATAGTAGTCTTACAGGATTAAAAACAAATTCTTTATGAATATTTTCAAATGAATATTTTTTATGAAACTGCATGTTCTGCTGTAATTTAGGCATCGAGTTAAGTCTGTGGAGGTTAATGCAGATCCTATAAACAAATTGTGAGAATTAGGTACCGAGGTTCTGATACTTTTCCCCCTCTCTTCCTCTGCTGTTACCACCCCTCCTTTTCCTTAAATTTAACTGCTTCACACTTTGAGTCGAGACATCTCACACGCTTGTCAAATATTCACGACATCAAAAACAGTCCACATTGTCGATGTTACGTTCAATATTATTGTAGGTATTTTTTTCTTCAGGTCATGAGGCAGGGATCAGCAAGAAAGCGATCAAACTAAGACCCATTGCTGTTATCAAAGGATAACACCACGTGTTGCTATGGAAACAAGTACGTATTCGTTGTGTGATGTCATTCGACAAATATGGTATAGACGTGCGGTCAGAATTATATACAAGCGAGTGTTGACTACCTTTGCTTTGACCTATTTTGAATGGATATGCATTCAAAATTTTTGCATCATTGTCTCTTGTAAAGGTGGAGTAATACGGGCAACAAAATTGCTGCAACTTGCAACAAAATCTGATTTCAACGCATGTTAAGTAGAAATGTTGACACGTGTTGCCTCGTGATTTGTAATTTATGTGTGTAAACATTTTCAATTAACATGCGTAGAAATCAGATTTTGTTGCAAGTTGCAGCAATTTTGTTGCTCGTATTACTCCAGCATTAAGCGAATTGAAAAACCTAAAATGAGCATGCGTTGAATGCACACGCTCTACAGTAGCAGGCATAAGACTGGGATGAACATTAAAAGAAAGGTGGACGAAGGATAATTTAAATATTTAATAAAAAGGAAGAAAATTAAAATAGAATGGCGAAATGCGTTCAGTTGGTCTGAAGCACCAGAGACCTTAAGATCTATGATGGCAACGTGATAACGACTAGTAATACGATGAAATTAATATCATATTTAAGAAAAGAAATAATTAAAATCCCACGGAAGACTTAGACGTCCTCGGTCTGTTTACAACGGGTAAAGCAGAGTTTTAAGCCAGTTTTGCACTTCAACCGTAACGTACTGGTGAGCATGCGTAGATTGAAAAGAGGTTGATAAATCCGCGTACTTCCGGGTGTATTCGCGTATCAAAATGAAAATTGGTCGCAAGTCAACTTTTTGGCGTACTACAGAAGTATTAACCAATCAACATTCACTAAATTTGGAAATTTAAAAATGTTTTTGATACGTTTCGGTACGGTAAACTTGAAGTGGAAAACTGTCTTAAAGTCCTGTATACAACGTTTGCATTTTAGTACGTAAGAAGTGGACACTCAGCAAATGGACCTATTCCCTAATGAACAAAATTTTGATCTCAACAAGTCTAGACAACAATTTCATCACAGCTTGAAAGAGCATCACAAAATTAGTAATATTCCGAAGTTTCGTTGCGAAATGTTGTAAAATGCGGATAATATAGCCGTGCGAAGTTTGCCGTTTTTCAGTCATTTTGTATTACGCGCGGGAAATTGATACCTTTTTTCAGAAAGCGGTATCAATTTCCCGTGCGCAATACAAAATGACTGAAAAACGGCAAACTTCGCACGGCTATATTATCCGCATTTTACAACATTTCGCAACGAAACGTCGGAATATTACTAATTTTGTGATGCTCTTTCAAGCTGTGATGAATTTTTTGTCTAGATTAGGGAATTCTGTTGATTAGGGAATAGGTCCATTGGTTCACAGTTTGGATTGGTTCAGTACTAATGTGGAATTTTACTCGATAGAAAGCATCTGTTTTGATCTGTTCAAGTTGTGTTAAATTCATGTGATTGATAATATACGATAAGCTTTCTTTACAATCATTTTTATTTGAATGAATTTGTTTTGCCCGTCGTCATCGCTTTGCCGTCCTACATCTTAAGGTCTCTATAGTCTTGACAAATACAGCCATTTATTTGTCATCGACAATTAGCAGTCAGTTCATTTGTTCGTTAACCGTATTGGTGTTTGAATAGCATTGAAGAACATCAACACGTCTGCTACTAAAACAGATGTGAACACATTGCGAATTCACAAACGCCGAGGTTGAATTATTGTCAACAAATTTTCTACAGCACAATCGAACACTCGCGTATACAATATAAACCCTCTAAATTTACTAACAATTGGTGGTTTTAAATTAAACCGTCCCCCAGGGCGGACATGAAAATGACGTATCTGCTGACGCCATTGCCCTCGTTCCCAGTGCCCAAGGACGAGGATGAATCGATTCATCCTCCTTCTCAGAGCTTCCCAAGAAGCCCCGGGAACGAGGATGAATCGAGTGTACTCTATACATATCTGGAACAAGAAGTTCATTCGTCTTTCTTTTGATATTCGGCCAATGAGAGAAGTGAAGTGAAGATAGTGGAAATTGACGTCCAACCATACACGGCAAAAAACGATCAGGTTGTTGCAATATTGATGAAAACAGGATTGAACAATGCTTTGCTGCCCACATTGTTCACAGTTGTCAACAATATTGAACAATATTGTTACATCCAATTCAGGCTCAACAACATTGTTCAATATTGTTGACAAGTGTGAACAACGTGGGCAGCAAAACATTGTTTAATTGTTCAGTCCTGTTGAGCAGCGGGCTCGGTGTTTTTTGCCGTGTAATGTTATTTTTTAAATCGATGTCAAAATACGAAATTTCGGTACACTCCTTGCCAGTTTCGTGTTGACCGCGCAGACAAAAACAATAGAAAGGGACTGGAACTGACGTTCAATAGCTCTTCAATAGACCTTTCCCCTCAGGAGTGAAATTTTGATCTAGATATGCCTGGACAAAATTTTCATCACAGCTTGAAAGAGCATCACAAAAGTAGTAATATTCCAAAGTTTCGTTGCGAAATGTTATAAAATGCGGATAATACAGCCTAATACGCGGGGGAAATTGACAGCCCAATACCCTTTGGGGCTGTCAATTTCCCGTTTGTAATACAAAATGACTGAAAAACGGCAAACTTCGCAAGGCTATATTATCCGCATTTTACAACATTTCGCAACGAAACTTTGGAATATTACTAATTTTGTGATGCTCTTTCAAGCTGTGGTGAAATTTTTGTCTGGACTTGTTTAGATCAAAATTTAGTCTATAATGCAAATGGTCCATTCCCGCTATCTCGGCTTCACTCTTTGGACTCGAGTTCTCGCTCCAGATATATACGACGCTCAGTGGGATGGACGGACTGAACTCTATTCCCAGGACAAAACTCGTTGTGCGCGCGGTTAACGAAATTATGAAATAAAAGTTTCTAAATAATTTCCCAAATTCTCGATAGTTTTTGAGGGATTGTTTTTGTTACTTGATTCCCAGTAGTTTCATTCGATTGATGGCGGCCGTCGCGTTGAAGGCTTGCTGCAAGTGAAAGGAAAAAATGTATTAAATTTCTTGCCAACATACGAGAAACGCACGGGTACAAGTTATTCCAACAACCATAGGCGGACGGGAGGAAAAACGCCCCAAATTTTCGAGGGTGATGGGGGTAGGATGCCTCGCCAACGGCCAAAATTGTTCCCAACGTTACATATTTCTTACGCGTCGAAAAATAATAGGATTACCTTCCATCTGTTTTTGGCAAACGATTTCTTCATTTGTTCACTAACAGAGCCATGTATATCCTTACTTGATGCCGTACCACCCGATATCCTATAAAAATCGCGTAAGAATCTTTAAATATATCAGGATAGGTTTGGCTCCCGTTGAGTCTTAGTTCAGATCAAGCTGGGAAACATTTTCAAAGGCAGAGATGAAAGTTCACCTACCACGGATGGACTAGAGCTTCTCTACATGTAAATCTTCTATCAGGATCTGGTTCCATAAGATGGCTGACTAGATCTTTCGCTGCAAGAAATGTTTTGGAGAAAATGAATTTCACTCGAAACACCATTACCATCATATGATAAAGATATTGACTACGCGATATTGGCCAAGATAATGATTTTGATAAATACCTGATTCTGAAATTTCATCCCTATAACCAAAACACAAAGAAAATTATTAATATAATGATATCTATTAGATTTTTTAATCTTTCCTTCAATTGTGCATATTGTCATTTGTTTCAAGTGAATAAACTAATGGATGGTAAACAGACAGCAACTTGAAAGAGCTTTTCTGCACTTGACTTGGTTCAAACTTCACGTTTTATACCTAACCAAGAACGGTTGGAAAAAATGCACACTAGGTCCTCTGCCAGGAAGTTAGGCCTCTGTAGCTCAGTTCGTTAGAGCGCTGCACTGGAATCGTTGGACCGGAGGCTCGATTCCTACCAGAGAACCTACCGCAACCAACAAGGTCTTAAAAAGTGTATACTGTATATATCGTCATTTCGATTATTATTATTACGTCACCTACCAGTAAGGTTCATCAAATTCATATTCTGCTTTCATGATCTGCGCAAATAAATTAGAATCATCTTCGTCGTAAAATGGAGGATAACCACACAATCTAAATGAAGGAAAGAACAAACGCTCAGCTGGTTGTTGCATACAACGCTTTCAAATGTGATGTGCAGCGCAATTTCTTTCATCAAAACGCCAGCTTCAACACGACATAACGCTTTAACTGATTGTACTCTTTGCGTGTACAACTATTTTTGCGTACAACTTTGTGTGCAGTAAAATTTCTAGTTCGTACAACTTTTAGTCTGCCAAAATGCATATTGTCTCTTGTTATCTCAAGAAGCGGACAATGGGCGCAAATGCATGCAGCCCCTATTTTAATGTTTTACTCTTTCAAGTACCAGAGGATGATTAAATATTACTTGTGATACTAACTTTTATTGTACTTACAAGATGTATGCAATAACCCCAATAGACCAACAATCCACTGGGGGTCCGTATGGTTGCTGTTTCAAAACTTCAGGTGCTGAAAGTAAGTTTAGTATTTTTGCTTATCAACAGTTTCTGTAACTACTAGTGCTAAATCAAGTTAGAGCTAAATTGCTTGACAGCAGTTCTCAATTTCAGTTTATGTGAATACACACAACTTCTGAGGTACAGTTTTTGTAAAAAAAGGCAACTTGCTGCCACCATGCTCTCCCCACACTGTTTGGATAGCAGGGGCAGCTGTCCAGGAAAACAGCCCCCATGGTTCCAGCGGCCCTGAAGAAACACAGCACTAACCAACATATCCCGGTGTTCCACATGCTGTGTCCATGACACCATCTTCTGTTCCCTTTGATAAACCGAAGTCGCTGATCATTAGACGTGCATCTTCATCGTCACTGAAATAGAGTTCAACTCTTTTTAGGAACATATGACATGTAGGGTCGTTCAATGGTCATGTAGGTTTGTCCAAATGGACACTGAAGATATATATCAAAGTGTCTATATTAAAGATGTGTCTGTTTTATATAGTTTTTATAAAGAAATACATTAGAATTATCGCACAAGATGTGTGCATAGAGATGTGTCCTAAATCCAGGAATTCCATCTGCCTAACTGAACAGAATTACAAAACTTACGTTTCATAGAGCAAATTTTCTGGCTAGAAAAAAATGTTAGTATAATCAGTTGGTTGCTTAATAATCCATAATACTAATTCACATATTCTGCGACATTACCTTTAAATCGCGATGTACGACACCTAAGTCTTCATGTAAATATGCACACGCCTCCAATATACACTTCAGAGCATCACTGGCATCCTTCTCAGTGTAACTACCTCTTTCAACTATACGATCAAACAACTCTCCTCCAGTAACTCTGCAAAATACAATAACAAATATGAATCACCAAGAGGACAAGATTTTGTTATGGCCAACTTGGATCACTGGAAAATGGTGGGAGAATGACAGGGCAACCTTCTATTAACCCACTGAGTAGCAGCACTCTCCCCCTGACAAGTAAAATCATCTGGCATTAGACAGAGTAAAATAAAAAGTACGGCACATCTGGGCACATTGTCACTTAAGGGTTAAAGTGTGAAACATTGCATGGGCACATTTTTTATTGAAATAATGGGAACCAAATGGGCCATGCCACTCCTGAGGGGAAAGAGTAAATTATTCATATTAGAGGTGTCCGTATTAGTGAGGTGCCCATATTAGAGAAGTGTTCATATTAGAGAGGTGCCCCTATTTTAGAGAGGTATCTGTATTAGAGAGGTGCCCCTTTTTAGAGAGGTACCTGTATTAAAGAGGTGTACATATTTGAGAGGTGTCAATATTAGAGAAGTGTGTGATTTTGTTACCTATATATTCTTTCTAAAATTAACATTAACATTATACTTACAAGTCCATAACTAAATATAGATGCGTTTTATTGTCATATAACTCTTTCATGCCAATTATGTGTTTATGATTAACTCTAGAAAGAAAAAAATTGGGGTCAAGGTTTAATGTAGGTACAGGCCCATTATTGGGGGGCATAGGGGCCCCCTTTCAATAATTCTGAAAACCTTTGATTAATACGGCTGCATGAATATGTGTAACAAAGTTTTGACTAAATTCCAAGCCCTAAACATAGTCGTTACCTGTGACCCTAACCTTGGTCTAATGGGGACCTAACGGGGACCTGCTGTGGCTGAAAAACCCAAATATATTCTCAATCCAGAGGCACAACGAAAAAACAAATTTGGCAGAATGATAATATTTAATTACAATATATAAACACAGAAAAGAATTATTATATATAAGTTTTCCTGAAAAAAATGCTTAAAATTACTAAATTCATAATTTGCAACAAATGTGGAACTCGAAATTTTAAATTGCAACATTTCAAGTTCTAATTAATATTCCAAATATATATTGCAAAATTCTATATTTACAAGCCGTCCTATTTAGTGCTTGTGGCAGTCTGTAGTGTGGAATAACAAACACATAATCATATAAGATATAATATGAAGATTTGTAGAGTATTACTATACCGTAAGCCAGCCAGAATTTTTGCAGTAACAGTTTATAACGTATACTACAGTAAAAGTCAATTACATATTAGCGAACCGGAAATGCACTAAATTAATATTGTTTATATATGACTTACTTTTTAAGAATAGTTATTTCGTTTTCTATACTGTCTTCCTTGCCTTTAAGTTGTTTCTTTGCTATGCATTTGATAGCATAGGCTTTGCCCGTCGACTTTTCTATTCCTTTGACAACTTCGGAAAACGCTCCTCTATTTTGGGAAATGAGAAATTACTTGCAGAGTAGAGTGTTCCTGTCTAGTTAATTTTTTACTTTTATTTTATATTATCAATTCCACACGCTATTCCACTGTAAATGTTTCCTTGAAAAGATTGCTACTGTATTTTAGTTAATTGTTAATAATCCTAAAATAACATAAGCCTATATTTATCCTAAAATTGACAACTTGAAATCAGAATGCCTAAATATATAAAGTGAGATATACAATAATATAATATTCACAAATATTTTCAAGCTATGTTTTATACTGTAGCGCTTAGACGCTGAATTTGTAAATAAACCGAACATAAAACAACATATTTATACAATATTTGTACATACAAGAACTTAGTTCTGAAATGCTAACCCGACAAACGCATATAAGTTTCTGATAATTTGAACACCGCATCCTTCTGTCAGCAAAGACAAACATATAGAGCAATTTTATTCGACTTACGTGCCAAGAACTTCCTTCAGATCGTAAAACTTTGTGACTTTTTCGTCGAAATTCGGCTTCCCAAACAGCGGCATACTGTCAGAGGACATAACAAGAATCGGGAAAAGGAAATAAACATATAAATGCAAGAATGAAACAGGAAATTTAACACCCGGACAAGCCAACTAATTACTATGCCAGCTGCCCTGCTGTGAATTTAAAGGGTGATATAACACAAATGGTAACTTGAAATGTATACCTGTCAACAGCCTTTTAGACGTAGAATTAACAAGCTCAGGCTAAAATAAGCTGCTTCGTAGTTCTATATGGTCTACACTAACATTCTATAAACAGTCTTGTACTAGCAGTGGTTGCAAATGTATTTGCATATAGGCACCGCAAACTTTCGTATGTAAACAAAAACCGGTTGAAATTAACAACATGTATAGGTAATGAACCTTGAATGGAGTGCGGGGGATTGGAGAAGAGTAATTAATTCATTAAGCTGCAATGCGTCCTGCTGCGCCCTGCATTGTTACTTCTGCCGCAATCAAGACAGTGTAACTCGTTGAGGAGAGAGTGCTGGCTACCAATGAGCTAAGATGCTAAGGGCTAATTATAACCTTCAAATGCCCCTAGCCACGCCGGCTAAATGCTTTTGACAAACAAAGAAATAAAGAACAGACAATGTTTATTTGAGACTGTTCATCTTTGGATGCAAACGACGGAATTCAATGATAATGCTCCTCCAGTTTTGTATAACGCTCAGTGGCTAAATTCACTAAATGACATACACCAAAATGACATTCACAGATGGCAGCACCATGATGACACATTGTTCAAATAACTGACCATAAAATAAACCTTTTTACAACTTTGCAAGTAAGGAAAAGCAATAAAGCTTGGAGTTATTGCAAAAACTGACAAATATAGTTCGAATAGTAAAAGCAAATGTTAATGGTTTGACATAAACTTAATCAAGCCTAATTAGTATGCATATATAGATCCATTAGCCGATAACATTTGTCTGAAATTCCGACCTTAATATTGATTTTGATAAAATTTTGTGAATAGCTATGAAAACAAACGATATATATTGCAAACAAGCGCCGTCTGGAATGCCATACAAAACAAACTTTCGTCTTAATAACGAGCAGACATTGGCTAAAACAAATGGGATTACTGTAAGTGCCTTTGTTGAGAAATTCCGCAAAAGTAAACATAATAAAACTTTGTTATACGAAACGTATCTGAAACTAGGTGAATTATAACTTATGTTTTGATGCATGTTGTTCTGATGTTGCAAGTATAGGTTGGCCAGGTCAAAGACCAAGTAATTCCTTAATGTATTCTTAAAGTAAATGTTTTAATTTATGGGTAAATTTGTCATTTTTATTAATTTTGTTTTTTATCCAGACAACTTAACCAATATAAAACTGTTTTAGAATTTTATGTTAGATAACAGTCATGTTCTTAACCATTTATGAGACGTGTAACACTTTTCGAAATGTAATTGTAACGTATATATTCCAAATTGAAACATTACATACAGTGTTATGAGGTATAAAAGACCTTTGGTAAAAACGTTACGTCCTAGCCAATTTTTTAATCCCACTGACTGTATATATACAGTATACCTTTCCCAAAATAGGTTTGAAGCTCATTTCCACGCAAATTTCGACAAAATTTCAACAAACTGATGTTTTAAAAACACTCAAATATTTTGATGTTTTAAAAACAAATATTTTGATTACAAAGTAGCAGATGTAGTGCCGATACGGGAAATAACTGCGTTATTACCTCTCAATTTTAGGAACAAGTATATTTAAGCCCGTTCAAAAGAACCAAATGATTGCGATCGATATACTAGCTGGGTTCGACACAGTGTGACAGTTGCAACACGTAGTGGTGAACCCGAAAAATAGGAAAGACAATTATCAAAGTGACAAATTGACCTATAGTGTTTGCTAGTATATGTCATCGAATTATTCAGCCGAATTGCTTGCACCAATTGGCATTGCCATCATGTATAAAGTTTCATTTAGCTACATTGGCCACCACATAAAATACTCAACCGAAAACAAGCTATTAACCACCACGCATACTGCTAACAAGATAAATATCATAAATCAACGGCTTACCGCTTGGATTTTCGTTTCTTTTCCCCTTTGCCATCTGTGACTTCAATAGTCCCGTTTTGTTCATCCATATTTTTGCTACGCAAGACACTTCCTTCCGCCAAACGCGGAAAAGAAGCACAAACGGCCGTTTATTGTATCAGAAGTTTATTAAACGGCTAGAAAGGCGTCTGAAAATGGAGACACATTACAAAGGACTCGGCCAACACGCTGAGCTTTAAAGCAAACATACGAAAGCAAAATTAATTTTGCTTCTAGGCGGGGGCAAGTGATTGTTTTAATATATTTGACAATTCATGCTGTCTTGAATAAAAAAGTTGACATGTTGTGTGAATTGTATTAAGTGGAACGTTCCAGTCGTGATAAGTCATGTCTTATTTTCAATTGCATACAACTGCAAAATATGTAGTTTAAACAGATATCGTCTGTTAATAATCTCGTATACTACATCTGTTTAACCAAACTGGCAAAAATGTGACCACTTAATCCTATTCAATTCAAAGTGTCTCGAAGTGAGAAGGTCATTTTTTCCCCATAAAATTTGGTATATATTCTTGCCGATAAATTAAGGTATATATTATTGCTACTGCCGTGCCCGTTGAGAATACTGAGAATACACAGTAATATATATCTATATCATGCTGCTTTTTCGGTTGGAAATCGTGCAATTTTGTGCACACACCGTGCATAATTTGTCATGCAGAATAATGAAATATGTCACAAATGTTGCATGAAAGTTGCAAGCACAGAAATGTTGCTTAAACGACAAAAGCATGGTAAAATCTTTGTAGATGCATAGCTTAACTAAACGTTTGACAAAATGCGGATTATCCCTCCCACTCGCATGTAATAAATACAGCCGTTTAATCTTTTTTGAGCGATTTTATATCGGTTTGCAAAATCAGTCTCGAGTGAAACAAAACATCTGTGTCTCAACGAAAGCGTTTTTGAAGTTCACTTGCAAAAATTCAGGCTGACACAAGCTTAGTTTTTACAAGAAACTGTTTTAACAGAGTAGTAGGGCACTCATTTTGAATTTTTGAAGTTATTTAGTGAACAGTAATTTCAAAGGAATTTAATGCGCCATGTGTAATACGTTCATTAACTGTTGCTTCATCCGCCCCCTGACATATTGTACTTAGTAGACACGGACCAGACTGTAAAGTTTTGGCTTTAGAGGAAATTAATTTCCTGTGCAAAAAATCTTGCATTAATAAAATCTGCGCAAAATTCCACAAATTGTAAAAAGCGGCAAATAATTTCAGAAAAATATCTTGGCAGAAAATACCTTTCGTGAACCAAGAACCAAGCAGATTTCTGATCGTCTTGTTTGACAAAAACGCTTTCTGACTGCAGGAATCTCTGCGCATTTTTCCTTTTCTCTGAGACACGGAGACAGTGGGAATGTGATCCAATTAGCACCGGTGACATTGGGAAATCAAAACTATTTTCGTTTTCATTCCTAGGCTTGAAAATCTTCATAGAGTAGCCTGATTTTAAGTTCAATAATAACCATTAAACAACTCTTGTTTAATAAACATATATTTAAGTCTAAACATGGTATATTTCACAAGCAATTTCCACTCAGTTTTGACAAATTCACGTTGCCTAATTAAATATGTTAGCTTGTTATAAAAATAGCTGTTCAAAAATGTTAATATCCTTTCCATATCTTTTAACTTGATGATTCGGCTGCGTCTTTTTCTTCGATTTGTTTGAGAGCTTCTTGACGTGCCCAGGTACCCAACCTGATAAAAGAACAGTTATTATAAAGCCTCTGCCAGAGGTTTCCAGGACCCTAGACTTATCCTGGAAATTAGCAAGGCTAGTTTACCAAACAATGTTGATAATTAATGCACCATCCTTAATTCTAAACCTCTTAATCCTAATCTTACTCCTAAAGCTAATCCATAGTCTTTTCCCTTGAACTTTAATCTTAATCCTATCCTAATCCTTAATCCTAATTGCAACTTTAATCCTAAATCTAAACCCAATCCAAATCTTAACTGTGATAGTTTTTCAATCTTTATAATCCAATTACGTCATTATACACCATTTTATGACGCCTACATGACAACTGCACTCAATATTCTGACAAAACCTGGAATCATCAACCATTCGTCAACTTACGATGTATCGGGTCTATAATAAAAGCCTAAACCAAGTATGAGAATTGAAACAATCCACCATCGATACCATATCGCCTCCCATTCTTCCCATTGTCGTTTTTCACCATTTAGGCGTGGCTAAAGGCAAATAAGAAAGTTGTAAAATATTTGTACAAAACGTACTTTAATACGTACATTTTATGCATAAAAATGTAGAATTCTATGCTATTTACAAAGTGTCTTGCCTTTTCATTAAACAGAAATCCATTTGGAGGTTCTCTTTCGTTTGTAAATATACTCATACATCTTTTATTTCTCGCAAAAACAGGCTGTAACCTTCTTGCTAGTCGAAATTGGCGAAACAACAAATTCGCCATCTTGGATTTTGGAAAATGAACCGCGCACATAAAAAGTCCTGAGGACAAGGACAAAGGAAATTTTGTTGTAAAGGAAAATTACAGGAATTTTAATATAGTTAGAAAGGAATTTTTGGTACAGAGCAAGAAACAAAGAAACAAACAGACCTTTTAAAAACAGACAAACAAACAAACAAAGAAATAAAACATTGAAACTGAAAGACAAAGACAGACAAACGAACAAAGAACCAATCTAACATACACATATGTACCTCTGTAAACAATCTGCATTCATTTCTAAAGAAAACAGTCAACAAACGATAACATCGATATTGACTGGAAATTTACTGTAATTGTTGTAAACGAGCATTTGAAGCTTTCAATTACCTCTAGCAAGACAACGTGATGCAAGTTCCAACCTATAATGGATGATTAGGTTTAGTTTGTGGACTATGGTTTAATATTTTACCCTAAAAATAAAACAGTTAAGATTACATGTGCTAAATGAAACGCATACAAACTGCTATACAGGTCTTTATAGACTAGTTGCTAGTCAGTTTTTAGTTTGTCAAATGCACTTCGTAGTTTATGGACAAGAAGACAATCTTATTATCTGTGACTGTTCATTGTTAGATGCAAGCGACGGTAAAAATAAGGAAAATTTGATAATAGAAAAAGGAATTCGAAATGTGATTTTGATCCACGCGCGCTTTTCAACAATGCAACATGGCGGCTTTGAAGAGCCGGGAGGGAAACAGATTAACTCCGGTTTTACGCATTGAATTATCGCCGTTAGAAGAACTCAGAAAACTTCATAGCCAAATTTATAAAACAGACATAAAACCAAAATGTAATGGAAAGCGAAAAGAGTACAACCAGAGGCTGCAAGAGATAGAACGACAAATAAACATTTCTGCTGGAGGGGAACCATACATCAGTTTAGAAAACCGTGTCGATTTTGAAAAGTTTCCTGAACAGTTTAAGTATACGTGTAGGAATATTCCAGGTGCTGGTGTAAAGCTCTGGCCAGATCCGGAGTATATAGTTGCCTGTGATTGCAAAGATAGGTGTACAGAAAAAAATTGTAGCTGTCCAGTTTACTCTGGTGGCGAATTTGCCTATGACGAGTATGGCAGAGTTACCCTTGCAAGAAGACGACCTATTTACGAGTGTAACATGAAGTGCCCCTGCCGGAAGAACTGTCGGAATAGGGTTGTGCAACGTGGTCGGGGAGTTAGGGTAAGTTTGACTGCCGGGCACTCAGATTCTGTCTGTTGCAACAAAAGGCATGGGCGTACAGGCCTAATCTTGTTTGGTGGGGGGGGGCACAGTATTAGTTTGCCCGACCATTTTGCTTACACAGTACACATATAAAATTTTGTTCGAGATTTTATCAGGGCCTTTTTTAAGGATTTTCCCGTGGGGGGGGGGGAAATCCTTAAAAAATGGACCTTTCTGTGACATAATATATATTTAGTGGGGGATAGCCATGTGGCCGACATACTACGAATGAATCCCTAGGGGGGGTCTGGGGACATGCTCCCCCAGAAGATTTTTGAAATTTGAAGTCCGGTAATGCAAATTCCTGCATTCTGAGCATCCAAATTTGCTCTAAAATTTGCTTGAAATAAGAGAAGGAAAAAACATACAAAAAGTAAAAAAATATTAACCATAATTTATCATTACTTATTAGACAGGGATAGCAATGGCCGAAGGGCATGTGTGTGGGGGCATACCGCTCCCCCAGAAAATGTTTGAAATTTGAAGCCCGGAAATGCCATTTCCTGCATTCTGAGCAAACCTGCTATTAACTATACTTGTATTTGAAATATGTGCCCCCCCCCCGGCCGATACGGCTATGACAAAAGGATGAACAGCTGCAGATGTGTGGATAGAAAAATTGTCTATCCAAATGCACTTGTCACTATTTTCTCCCAACGGAGGGAGTGCGGGCATACCCAGGGGTTATTGACATTCTGAAAATTTTTAGTGATAACTAGGGTGATAGTCTGATTAACCCATTTTCACCAACACACTCCCCTTGACAAGTAAAATCATCTGGTGTTAGACAGTAAAATAATATCTTTACCAATGTATCTTAATTAATGGTTTAATGCTAAACGATTTTACCTTTTACAGGTTTGCATATTTCGAACAAAGAAAAAAGGCTGGGGTCTAAAAACATTAGATTACATTCGTGCCAACGAGTTTGTTACCGAATATGTTGGTGAGATCCTAACGACCGAGGATGCTGAGATTAGAGGACAAAAGTATGATAAAATGGGTCAAACTTATCTGTTTGACTTGGATTATAATGAGGGAGAGTGCCTGTATACGATTGATGCATATCATTATGGAAATGTGGCTCATTTTGTCAACCATTCAGTAAGTTCTCTTTAGGCAAGACTTTTTTTATTTATTGGTTTATGGATTTGACTTCAAAAATAAGAGGTCAGTAGGTCGGAAAAAAATTTAAAAAAGCAAACAAACTGAGTATAAATGAGAACCAAAATTAATAATCTTTATCACTTTTTAACGTTTAAAGATTTTTAAAATTAAAAGAAAAAACGCAAAAAACGTGGCTAATCTCCATACTGATTGTCACAATGATAACATGAGCCATCAGTACTGAGAGTCAAAGTTTACTTGAAGTGTACTTGCTGTCCCCAAATTAATTAAAATTAACTAAAATTGTAAAATTTTTGACATCAAATTTTTATTTTATTTTCACTTTCTGAATATTTACGGTTGGCGGATCCGTAAACCAATGAATAAAAAAAGTCTCGCCTTATATCGCCTCTCGTCAATAGTGCTATTAAGTTTCTGAAAAACTCCATTCTCATTGTGTGACCAGCTCATCCCTAAGAAAACAATTTCTAAATTTTCAGTGTGATCCAAACTTAGTTGTCTATGGTGTATGGATAGACATTGTAGATCCCCACCTACCCCACATTGCCCTGTTTGCCACCCGTGATATCCAGCCTGGCGAAGAGCTGACGTTTGATTACCTCATGACTGGGAATAACGAAAGTCCACCAAAACCGTCGAGCAGGCGTATGAAATGTCAGTGTAAGTCTGCTAACTGTCGACAATGGTTATGTTGAATTAACATTTTGCTAGTGTACATTTGTTATATATATATCTTTGTAAATATTATTTTGCAGCTTTCACACATAAAGTCATTCATTTTAACGCTTGTATTTAATATTTCACAATTATAATATAGAATTTGTTAATTCTGAACACGATGTGGCTAAGAGCCGTGTTGATATAACTCAATGTCAACACAGAAATGTTGGAAAATTTCTTTATATTTCTTTGTGCAACACTCGAAATTGTGACAAAATTTCTCATTTAGTCGTTTTCCCAATTTCCACACACATATTTGTCAAATATAAAACATTTTTCTGTTATATCAACACCTGTGGGAATTGGGAAAAGAAAGAAAGAAATTGTCCATGTTGATATTAAGTTATATCAACACAGCTCTTAGCCAATCAGCATTTAATAGAATTTTACGTTGCAGCCTACTGTGGCTGAGCTGCATAAAATTTACAAATTACGTACAAACAAAATGGTTACTGATTTCTATCCGATAGATCTTGTACACAAACGACAACCGAAATGAGGTTAGTTAACAATAGGCATATACAAGACAGAACAATTTTGACTCCTCTCCCCCCTCTCTTAGTTGCTGATACATATGTACTAAATTGGCAACCCAACCTGTGAGGGTAAGGGTCTGGTGAGAGTAAGGAAGGCCAATTAAAAAGTGTAGATTCAGGATCATTACAGTAAAACATATTTTAAATACTATATAAAACACTTGGGTTGCTTGCTACATTCACACATCTGACATTCACACATCTGTCATTTTGGCTCTATCATTCATGCTACATTAACAACATCATGTTTACTGTAAGATTCATTATCATTCATTGTACTCAAATTTGTACGGTTTGGCTTTGTGTGAAACTGGATAAATTTGAGCACAGCATTACAAGTGAATTCCTGCATGAACAAGTGGAAACAATTTTTTCTATTTCTGGTGTTATTCAGTCAGGTGAAGATATATGTTTTTGATGTGGTCTCCGGGTGTGTTCACACCAGGCAAGCTGAAACATTTGCTTGACCACGGTGGGCATCGAACCCGCAACCTTTTGGTTTGCTAGTCACTTTGAGACAACATCACAAACATAAGTTGAAACAAATAAATTTGTGTGTGGTTCCAAATTTATACAGTTTTGTATGAACGTAGCTGAATTGTTAGCACTACTTAGATATAACCGTTTGATAACTGTCCTACAATATAAATTGTTTATAATAAAAAATTAAATTAAATTTTTGACATGTTATTGGTGATGTGGTGAATATGCTGTTATCATTTTTACTATTCTAACCCTATCTTACAATTTACAAACCAATAAACGTACTGTTCCAGGCTCTAAATTGTAAACTAAAGGATAGTCCAAGCTGGCAACGTAGTAGTACAGCATTGCTGCAAGGTCGGTCTCCGTCATCCTGTCATAACCAGGGTCCAGGCTGAACTTAACATTCTTAAATTCATCTTTCTTTTGCAAACACTTTGATATAAAGGGTTCTTTTTGTTTTTCATCTGTTGATGTTCTTCAAATAAGCTGAATGAATCTTGTCTATGAAATCTGAATCTCTCTGGAAACAAAGAAGAATATAAATTGTAAATGTTTTGAAACCAAAAATCTGTTCTATTACTACATTATAATATGTTGTATTTCATTCATTATTATTTTCAATTGTCAAGACAAGCACATTTACTATATTATCAGATATGGATCTCTCCATTTGGCAATATCATCTCTACATTCGTGATATACATCAACAGGTTCACCACCAATTCACGTTATCACCACATTTGCCGTTTTCATCACATTTGCCATTTTCATCACCATCTTTATCACACATTTACCATATCATCACCATATTCACCATCTTCATCACACATTCACCATCTTCATCACACATTCACCATTTCATCACACATTTACCATCTTCATCACCACCTTCATCACCATGTTCATCTTCAGTGACCTACCTCTAGAAGAGCAATCAGGGTTTCTTGCAGCTGTTCTTTAGTCAACACTGGCGTCTCGACGTTTGTATCTTTTGGAGCATTCGATTGACTTTTGGTAGTTTTAAATGCCATCGGAGACATAAGAGGAGTGGCTCCAGTACTCAGGTCAGTACTTGATCTTTGCTTTGTCACAACTGGTTTACTTGAAGCAATTTTGGTAGATGATGCATTCTGGGAAGGTGCAGATGGGAACGGAAATTTTTCGCTTGGAAACTGATTTGGTACTGTAGGTGGAACTTCTTGGGTAAATAACTATAGGTGATCAACATAAAAAGATACACATAAAATTTTGTTTAAAAGTGTCTAGTAATTGTTATTTATATCCATTATATTTTTTCTGCAAATTCACATTTCGACTTTGAAAATCGTTCATAATAAAAATTTTGCCATTTTCTTGAAAACCCAAAAGCAAAAGATGTGCTTTTGATTGACACGTTAAAGCCTGTGGTTTCTTGTGTCAGCGGGAAACAAGTCTATCTATAATAATCTTCATGTTAGGCACAGAATACTACACAGAAGTCCATCTCCATTGCTTTTTACATAAGCTCTATTCATTCATGGTTCGTCACTCAGCAAGTACCGTAAACAGAAGCAGCCCCCCCCCCCCTGGAAATACTAAAAATGGCGCACGTCTAGGGGGTGACTGCTTCTGTGTACGGTACTTGCTAAGTGACGAATCATGACAAATAGAGCTTATGCAAAAAGCAATGGAGATGGACTTCTGTGTAGTATTCTGTGATGTTAGGTAAACAAAAAGTTTTTTAGTTGTGGTCAAATCCCTGTCGTCATTGTGTAAAATGGAATCAAATGCCCCATCACTTTAAACTTTCTCAACAACAAATGCCAGCCCCTGGGGAAAATTACGAATGGCAAATGCCCCTATTGTGCCCAGTGGGGGGAGGGGGGATGCAATGGAAATTATGAAATACACACTCTTGAACATCTTAAAATGTCATCAAAGACAGAAA
Source organism: Paramuricea clavata (assembly GCA_902702795.2). NCBI lineage: Eukaryota > Metazoa > Cnidaria > Anthozoa > Malacalcyonacea > Plexauridae > Paramuricea > Paramuricea clavata. The sequence goes on along the minus strand of CACRXK020002504.1, from coordinate 15,766 downwards.
ATAGAATAGTATGGATCAGGGATGGATCCAGCATGATCTGGTGGGGGGGGGGGGTGCTCCGCCAGCTTTGGTGCCGAGTTGTGTCGGTCATGTGTGCCGCCCGCCCATCAACTTGCTTCACTACTGCAAAGTCTTGCTTGACTACTGTATTTGAATTGTAATTGTTGTTCACAGTTCACTTATCATCATGTTATTACTCAAATTACTGTATCTCATTCTGTCTCTAATAATTTTTTGCTTTAACATGAAAAATAGCACTCCCCCCTGCACCCCCTCTGGCCGGCTAGGGCAAATCCATCCCTGGTATGGATAAGTCCATAAATATTGCTCCTTTCTTAACAGTGTCGACATTTGCAGAATTACTCACAAACGATTCTTTCTGCGTGTCAATTATGGCTCCAGAAGGTCCAGTTAAGTTGTTCACACAAGGTTCGCCATGTTTGAAAATTTTCGACTTCTTTGATGGCGGTTTTCTAGCCTTTTTTCTCTTTCTGTTCCTAATATTTCCCATTTATTATTTCATATTACGATTCAAAATAACAAAACAAATCTTTATGATACTAAAACAGCTAATTTCGGCTTGAAATTTTCAGGAAAACTAAGATTTCTATCATACAATTTCAATGTACTATAAAACAACCAGCGATTAGCCTGCGAACAGGCTCTCTTTGAACTCTCTGTTCGCAGGCTAACCAATCTCGTTCCCTGAGTATGCCTAACCCAGCCTCGTCCCCGGCGCTTTGATGTTTGCGTGACGCGCGCGCGGGAGGACACGCGTGGGGGGAAAGGTAGTGAGCAACGCACCTCGATTCCCGCGCGTGCGTCACGCAACCAGTAAGCACATCAAAGGCAGCGCCAGGGACGAGGCTGTGCCTAACCCGCGAACAGGCATACTCTGGGAACGAGATTGCAGGCTATAACAAGCGATTATCAGAGAAAGCCAGCGGAGAAAGCTGGCCCCAGTGAACTCTAAGGCTGGCCCTAAGAAGATGTGTTGCCATGGCCCCCAAAGCAGCCAATCACAATGCAGCTGAATTAGAGGGCTCTAAATTACATACACCAAAAGTAGCCTCCTCCGCAGGCCTCTTAGCAGGGGTGGTAACGTGATGTTACATATAGGGGCATGTTACATAGTTAACTCTATAAACTATGGTTACATAATTAGAGAGGCAAACATAATGACGCAATGTGACGTAATATTTTCAAGTTAATTCGAACGTCAGGTTAAGTCGTATACTGATCATGAGTACTGATGAAAACTTGTGTTAACAGGGTACTACGTACACATATAGGATATGGGCAATAGCATTTACACCTTCTATCTACAATATATAATCTATTCATATACAACTATATGTAGGATTAGGGTTCGTGCAGGTCTTGAGCTTCTTAAAAAGTGCCTAAATTCAAAATCAATTTCAAGGGTGCTTGAAAAGTTCTTGAAAAAATTCATTTTAGACTTTAGTCCTTGATTTGAATAACAGTCCTCAATTTTTGTATCGGGAGGCTGGCAACCTGCATAAATTCTGATTATACATAACCAACTAACCAAGGATAACTGGATAAATCCCAAACATTTACCTGTCTTTGGGTTGTCTTCTTTGCATTGTTTGGCAGCGAACGAGACAGAAGGTTTGGCGAAGGTCGTAATGGAGAACTCTTCACAATGCAGGGGTCACGAAGTGCTTGAGATTGCGTCTCTTCGTTTTCAACGGCAGCAGGGAGAAGGCATGACGGAGATGAACGTGTTGGAGGAACTGCAGTCAATGACATGGATCGTGTCTTCTCGCCATTTCTGTGAATATTTTGTGGCTGAGATGATGAGGATGAATCGCCAACACCATTTTCATATACCTAAGCAGATCGAACTTTTATGTTATATATATTATTTGTCTCAATCTTTGCTTTTTCATTCATTCATTTGATAATTATATAGTTCATTAGTGATTGGTAAGTTAAGATATAAAACATTGGTACTAGACCTAACCTTATTTTCGTCATCATATTTTCTTTGTGCACTTGCAAATAGTTCCAAAATACTTGGACCTTTTTCTTCAGTCTGAAGAATATACAGTATACAAACTGCATTATCCCACTAAGCTGTAATGCACCCTAGTCCCTACTTCATTGTTTTATTCTGTCTAACACCAGACGATTTACATTTACTCATCAATGTGAGTCTTGTGCATTAAAGGGGAGAGTACTCAGGAGCTCAAAGGGTTAATATGAGGGAGGTTAAGAGACTTAAGATTGACGTTTTCCGGTAACCGCAAACGGGAAATTTCAATTCGCATTTGAAGGTAAGTTCTACAAGTTTCCGAAGGTTTCGACAGGTTTTTAGTCAATTCATTCTTTAATTTCAATGCACAAATTGTCCTAACTTCGAACAGCTTACAGTTGATCTCAAATTATTACGCTTTCCTTCAAACTTTTAGCTCTTGGCCGCAATGAAGAATTTCGACACAAATAAATTATGCAAACTAACTATAAATACTGACAAACACTTTTAGCATCTTGGTTTTAGAAGAGCTTCACGATTTCCGAGCTTATAGCGATAAAGTAAACTATGTTTTCAAGGGGGCCAAATTTCCGAAGGGGGGGGGGGAATTTCCTGGGATACTGGTCTGTGGTAAACGTCAATCTTAACCTCACTATTGGTGGTGGTGGGAGTCAAATGTGAACCTCGCAAATAAGTGCAGTATTTATTCTTGCATGTTTTATATAGTGTAAAGGCCTGTAAAGTCAGTATTACGTTGTCCACATTGTAGTCCGTAATATGTCGTGTTTTAGTGTTAGATGGATGGACTTTGTATGGGATTCTAGTTCTGTTGTCCATATCCCTCACTCATATTGCGTATTTTTTATATAATATGATTGTAAAGTTAATAAAAAATAAATTTTAAAAAATGAGTACAGATATTTCTTTTTATGTATGGTACGGTACTATTATGACTATTTATGGTTAGAAGATGGGTTCCTGCATGATATGGTTGGAAGATGGGTTCCATGTTTTTGCACATAATTCTTTACCTTCAATTGTGGAGGTGGTGGTGACGCATAAAGTCTAAAATTTACAGCATAAAATATATTATAACTATTAATATTTTACACAAATTACATTCTGGTGTTGTTAGCATGTTGCCACTTTCTGCTAAGCTAGTTTGTAATTGATAACACTGAGGGTCCCCCAGTCATCATGATCGGGAACTTTGGGAATGTTATTTCAAGCCCTGCCTATACCTTACTAACCCCGGGAAACTCTCAACACTTTGTACCTTGTGATCTGTTCACCAACTTTTGAACATTTTTCTGTATTATTGAACCAAATACCCAAAATATCCACTAAAAGTAATTGAAAGGAGAATGACTTTGTTTGTTTCAACTGGCCAGTCTACCCGGGACGTGCTGGGGTCTTGAAAAGGACGACGAATGAGCAGTGTTCGATGGGGCCCAGGCCCAGTGATGGATTGATCAAGATTGGGGTGGGGGGTATTACTGTTCCAACATGAAACATTTCAGTCACTAATTTATGTTTTTTTCACAAAAAATTTTCGGTAATATTTTCGCAACTTTACGTTTTTAAAATATAAATTGTAATATCTTAATCGAAATTTTCAAAATTAAAATCTATATTTTTTATCATTTCCAATTTTTTAATTTTAGGGGCCCATATGATGGCAGGGGCCCACAACAAGTTCTCGTCAGCTTGTCCCTAGCTAGCCAGCACGTCCCTGCAATCTACTGCCTCTGGCAATACTATTATGCTAATAATCATAAATTAACATACTCGATGAGTTCTTGTACAGCAGAAATGGTTTCTGAACTTTGAATTCCATTTCTTTTGTGATAGTTTCGTTGAGGTTTTCTCGGTTCAATCTATTCATTATCATCAGTGCAAATTTTGGTAATGTTGACCTGAATAAAACATATATTTTTGATGTCTTTGAGATGATGGCCGTCAATCATAACTGAAATAATTGTTGGCACTTGTTCATGAAAATTGATGGGAGAGTCAATCATGTAGTACAGGTATACCAGTATCAATACCTTCTATATAGAAACAGACTTCCTTCTACTTCAGTTTTTTCCTGTAAATGAGCATAAGGCATATAAGTGTCGGTTATCTTACATTCAAGCCAGACCTGCCAAGTCTCACGATTTAATCGTGAAACTCACAATTTTTCATGCTTTCTCACGATCTCATGATTAAGTCTCCAAATCACACGGTTTTCGGCAAAATCTCTGCTAAAACCACAAGTGATTCCAAACACCCATGGAAAAAAGAAATATGCTATTATCCGTGAAGTATACCAAGGTATACTCTGTATACGTCAGTTCACCGATAGTGCAATCGAGTGGCGATTTAATATAAGCTACATTTCGCAATATATTTCACTAATTTTTGATTATGTTCGTTAAATTTTATAATTTCACTGCAGTTTTAATTTAAATTCAGTCGTTTAGTGGGCTGCCTATGCAAATTGTCATGCAACCGTTCATCCGTAGTTACAAGCGACAGTATTTGCCAATATGTGTCTTGTTAACCCATTAAGTTGCAATTATCAAAATGCTCCTGACTTTATTTTATTCTGTCCATGACACCAGACAATTTTACTTGACAAGGGGGGAGTCTTTAATGCATTATTACTACTCTATTCCATATATATATATATAGTCTATCATTAAACCACTACATCATCTTTTTGCATCACTCTGCAACACTAAATATAATTGCTTACCCATTCTTGTTTCACTGGATCAAATTTATAGAGCGCAACCTGAGCTGAAGTCTCCAAGATGTCAAGAACAAATCGATCGCTTTTTCTCAATGCTGCCAGATTTATTTTCAGTTCTTGATCAACTAATTTATTTGCTGCAGCTCCCTCCATTTATTCGAATTATATAACTACCCTAAAACTAAATTAAAAATATAAAATTTTGACAACTTTTACTATAAAAAGTTGTTATGTTTGTCTTGTTTATGAGATTTTGCACATTTAAATACAGTATGTGTACAAATGTTGGTTTTCTGGGACATTATGGGATAAAACAAAATGTAAGATATATTACCGGGACATTTAGGGATTCAAATGAAGGATAAATTGGAATAATGTAGGACCTTTAGGGATAAAAGTGATAAAGTTCAGATTTTTTTCCATTTTGTTCCAAGGTGCTGGCAGGTGGTAACGTCCAACGTGACATTGTACGTCACTGGGGACCATCTGGAAACTAAAAATAAGTCATTATGTTATGTTTCAACCTTGTTCCCAGGCTCTGAGTTTATGAGACGTCATTTGAAGAGAATATGGAAAATATTTTCTACATTCAACGGAACAAGAATTGTTCAGTCATTTTCATTCAGCGGTACAACACAAGAACAGGGGTAACCCAGAGTATGCCTAACTTGCGAATGGACATACTCTGGGTACGAGATTGCCATTGCCCTCTTTATAGTATATCAGATTGATTGTGCCCACCCAGCCCCTATCCTATTAAACCTCGACTGACGAGAGAAAAGCCGAATCTCTAGTTATTACACAGCTCGGTCACAAGAATAAGAAGGTTCAGCAGAAGTGTAACTCAAGTCGGTTCCCTTATTGTTTTACATCAAAGAAAATTTTAACTCGCTCATGCCATCCTGGCTGGTACAACCGGAAGTTTTTATCAGGTTTTGGTAGGTACAAAGTGCCGGTTGTACTAGCCAGGATGGCGTGATTGATGACGAATCGCTTGTAAAAACGTGGACAAATACTTGCTTGAGTTACACTTCTGCTGTACCTTCTTATTCTGTGGCTCGGTGGTCTTTATCATCTTTATGTACTTTGTCTGTTTGTCCACAGGTTTGTCCGTCTGTCTTCGAGATAGCCTGCGTAGCAGGCGTTTAGTGCGGGCGGGAGAAGAAAGGGAGGAGGGTCTCTTATCCGATAGTATCGGAGACGAAACCATGGTACGAACTTTTATCCAAGACGTTTTCTGCATGCGAGTCGGCAAATATTTGCACAGCAGCCAAAGAAAACAATCCCGTTTCACGCGGGGTCGTGAAAATTTTTGATTTCCACTGAAACAGATAGAATCCTGCTGTGTCAGGACGATATACCCGCGTTAGGAGTTGAAAATCAACAAATGTTTTTAATTTTGACAAGAGCAGACAATATTTAGCGATGGGTTAAGCTGTCATAGAATAATGGCCACAAACGGTTTGTGTTTATGTTATTTATTGCCAAATTTATAGCGATATTTTTGCGAAACCATTTCACATGTACATGTGTGTGTTAAAGTTGTGTCTTGCCTGCTGCAACATGGCACCGTAATACTATAATCTGTCTGGGATATACTTGTTATAAGTAGGCTTATGTAGAGAGTTTTATATGCCTTTATTTTTATTGTTTGTTTTAATTCTAAAATATTTCAGGAGGCATATCCACAAGTGCCAAAGTGCCATGGCTGAACATGGAGCATGGTGGAGCCTCGCCACAACGAACTCCGAGTAGACGGCCTAAGAAATCGACAGCTGTTTCATCTGTCAGGCCGAGAAGAGCTTTACTCTGCTTGGAACTACACCATCCTTTAAGACATTATGCAATAAATATCGTGGAATGGAAAGTATCTTTTTATAACGCCAGATTTCGCATGGGGAAATAAGCGAACTGTCATATGTCGATGCTTGTATGGAATTTAAAAGTACACTTAACATTTACAAATTTGCCGACCGGCTTTATGTTGTATTGCTGCATTTACTTTAAAGTAGTCTTTAAGACTCAGGATTTCCCCCCACGAAAATAGCTGTCATTATACTTTTATAGCATTAAAGTACTTCGAGTCTTTGGTCAAGTGTGCTTGAAAATTCCGACCTGCTTTATCTATAATACTGCGGTGTTTACTTTAAATACAACATACTCTTGTAACTTGTACCAGTTTGTGACCTTAACTCATTTTCAAGCCTTTTGATATTCTCATTTTGATAACAATTTTTGCGAATTGTGCTGCATTGGCTGCATATCAACCTTTACCCCGAGAAGACAGTAGCACGATCAATGATAATTTGGTAAGCATTTAAACAGATTTAATCCTAATAGCCGGCTATAAATCCCTAATGCTTTTGAAATATGAAGAGATTTCGAGGGGTTTCTGGCAGCTGAGTAAGCCTAGGGGTTTTATTTGTTTGCTAGTGATAAATCAGCACTGATTTATTGTGTGCATTTGTTGGGAATAAATTAGATATCAGCTGTTCGTAATCTGTCAGTGACACGCTTGAAAAATCCATTCTCAGCCGAGAGTGAAAATTAAAACAATTTTAGCGTATTTGTTGAAAGATTGTGCCAGTTTGGTTTTTCCCTGGGCCTCTCTAAACCATAACAATGTAATTGTATCATCCGTCAAATGGCAGAATAAAGTAATTTCCAGCGCGGTTTTATAATAATGGCTCATCAATACAAAGACTGCGGTTTCACCGTAAAACAAATTACGAAATAATACACAGTAAAAATTCACAAATTGCTACAAATGATTTGTTTCGCGGGGTTCTAATCGCGGGAAATATCAGGGAATATACATAATATTGAGTTATATAAAATTTCTAATACGTTTTGTGTTGATTCTATACGCTACGTTTAAAAGTTTTCATTAGCATTTGTAATAAGCTATAATGTCAATTTTGGAAACATTTTATTGCCAGTTATGAATTTAAATGTCCTGTTTTTTTCATGATTTGTGAGGCGGCGCGTGACAGTGACAGTTGAGTATATGTAAACAGTGTTTTAAATAAAATCCCCTGCTGAGCCTAAAGCGATTTTGCATGCTAAAAAGAATACAATGACCAGGCATTAAATTAAAAGCAAGCGTTTAGAGATGGTTATCTCCGCAAAATTGCTTTTCAAAATGTGTTTTGGTTTTCAAATGGTATACGTTTTTAGCTGAACTTTGCGCGGTTTTCTGAAATTTTACACACAGGAATATAAATGAAAACATTTTATTTATATTTTTGAAGCTTTTATTAACTTATTTTCTGTTGAAATGGATTAGCCCAAATCACACTGTGCTGACAACAGGGGGCTTGATCTCTTTGTAAAAATTTCCTAAGTTTGTAGCGAATTACAATGCTGTATACAAATTTTTAAAGGGAAATCCTGTGGCTTTATAATTTGAACTTCAGTAAACAGTAGATCAGTAGCTTTGACTACTAGAAAGTGAATCTAAATCATTTTAATTTAGTGATCATAATTCATGATCATGTGACACGGGTGGAAAAAAATAGGTGCAATTGTACATGTACATTGCAAAATGAGAATCAGGTGTGAGTCCAGCATTCTCACTTTTGAGGAAATTTCCTTAATTAATTGAACTGAGGAAATTTGGACCTCTTTAGGGATATTTTTAAAGAAATGAATGCTTTAAAGAATTCCTCAGGACTTTTAAGTTTTTACCTAATATTTGAAAATATTGAAATAATATTTAAAAATTTTCTAATAAATTAGTATCCCTTCACCAACAAAGCGAAATTCATTTCATCGACGCTGCTCAAGATCATTATTCCTAAATGTAACATGGCCTTCAGAATGTCTCAAGACCTTTAAAAACTTGAAAACCTCTGGCACCCAGGGTAGGCCCTGCCCCGGCCATGTTGAAGAATTTTCTTAAATCTGAGCCCCCCTCCCAAAAAAAACCCCAACAAACAGAGGGATCATCTGTTGAGGTTGTATGGTTTGTCTACATTGATAATCATTTTATAAGATCCTATAAGTATAAATGCAGCAATTTTTTTACTGCAAGCTGCAAATGTCTCAATGATAAGACACATTTGATGAAATCAGCCTGACAATGTTAATCGTATCATTGTGTTGATTCAAGGGGTTAAAATGATACTTATTGTCATCCCAACTTGTGGGGTCTGCTGCCAACTTCTGGCTCACAGAGTTTTTGCAATGAATTATAGATTATACCTGTACTTTATGTATTATGCCCACACATATATATGTGTTGAACAGGCCTGCATTCCACCGTCTGGGAATGTGGTTGCCCAGCACCCAAGCAAGGGCTACAATCTGTTCTGTAACATTGGGCTGTGAAGCTGGAAAGCCGTGTGGTCTTTTATCCGCAAAATTTTTCTTAGAATTTTATTTAGTATGCACGACAGTTCAGACTTGTCATATTAGTTCTGACTGTACAGCATTAGGGACCTATGCTCTCCCCTTGACAAGTCAAATTGTCTGGCATTAGACAGAGTAAATGATAAGGTATAGGTTGCATTAGGGTGCAATAGAACTCAATGGGTTAATTTAAGTGGCAAACAGTGACAAACCTTGTGCTACCTCTGCGGCTCTGCATGATCTAAACTATGCTTATCTAATCTACAACATCTGTATTGTCATCAGGGTCACTTAAAGTAGCCAACATTGAAGAGTCTTGTACTACTTCTGAATTATCTAAACCACGTTTATACGCATAAAAATCTTGAGCACAGCTTGTCAGAAAGATGTGTTCACATTGCTTCTTCCCAGTTATTGATAAGTCTAAGAAGTTGTTATCATCTTGTAACAAGATTGATGAGGCCAGTAACAGACTCGTAAAAAGTTGTTCCAACAAGTCTGATATCGTCTGCACGTAACAAATTGTTTACAACATCTGCTCGTAGCAACTTGTTACGAACAGCCTGTATTAGCCTTGTTGGAAAAACTTGTAGCAAGTCTGCTGCCGTTATCAACCTCGTAACAAGGTGATAACAACTTGTTTCAAACTGTCACAACAACTGGAAACAAACAGTCCGAACACATTCTGATATTGGCTTGACAACAATCTTGTCACAAGTTGTTTGCAGATCTGGTCTTGTTACAACTTGCGCCTTTTTACGTGTGGGTAGTAGACTACAGTACCTCACAATTTAAAACACGCAAAAGACTCACACATTAGCAATTGAGAGAACAGCTTTTCTCACGGCCGATTTTCCCTCTATTCTCACGTTTGAGAATCTCCGCACCACGAAATACAACTTTGTATAATGGTAAATTTACAATTACAATTTTTAAAAGTCGCTTTTCACGTTGTTTGAATTGTCTAGAATGATAGAATCTTTCGCGAGGGCAGACAGTACCCCCAAAATAGCGGATTTTCGCATTCGTGAGAAAGGCTAATTGACTAATGTGCCCGCTATAGGCACAGCGTAAAAACATTTGAACTAAGCCCTCCGTATTTTAACAATACGATTCTTTAGGAAATGGCAGAGTATTTCTTCGTGACAATTTTTACAATTGAATCATTTCTAAAAATAATTGCATATGGATTTCTATTTCATCCTGGTGCCTATCTGAGGAACCCATGGAATATCCTGGATTTTGTTATTGTTATTATTGGGTATGGACTTATTTTCTAAATTAATTTATTTATTTTACAAGATTTCACAAACCATTACACAATGTTACATCATTTAGAAACAATACAGACAGGGACTGAACTACGCGGATGTGACGAAAAACTGCCGCTATTATCACAGTTTCACTTCACGGGTAAAAACTATGGATTGTTGTTGGTAAAGCTGGAGTTACACGAGCAACAAAATTGCTGCAACTTGCAACAAAATCTGATTTCAACGCATGTTAATTGAAAATGTTTATACATAAATGACAAATCACGAGGCAACATGTGTCGACATTTGTACTTAACATGCGTTGAAATCAGATTTTGTTGCAATTTTGTTGTTCGTGTAACTCCACCTTAAGCAAAGCCAGGGACACGAGAAAAACAAAGTAAAGCTAGTCTCCCATTATTAGCGACTGTTTTTTAGTCACGTCCGCGTCGCAGATTTGATTCATCTTAAGCTCCCTAATTTCCAATAACGGGGTCCCGAAATTTTGGGTATCTTGGTTGAGAAAACAGAGGGGAATGTTGAGTGAAAACAGATTCTATTGATGACGTATCTGTTTTAGTCTGATGACGATCGCCCTGGGTTCAACATGGGGAAATGTGAAAGCTTTGAGGGCATTTCGAGTTCTGAGACCATTAAGATTGGTGTCTGGAGTACCAAGTATGCAATTCCTTGTTTTAATATCTTGTTAGTCATTCCATTTTATCTGTTTATTCTGGTCTATTTTATTCCAGTCTATTCCAGTCCTTTTCTATTCTATTATTCTATTCTATCCTTTCTATTCTATTCTATTCTATTCTATACTATTCTATTCTATCCTTTTCTATTCTATATCCTATTCCATTTTATTCCATTCTATTGTGTTCCATTCTATTCTCTACCATTCTATTCTACTCTTTACTATATTTTGTTCTTTACTATTTCATCCTATTTATTCTATTCTTTCATTCTATTTTTCACCGCACTTGCATCAGACCCTGTGTTATTATTTGTATTCCATTCCCTTCCATTCTACTAAACTCTGCTACGTTCTTTTTCATTCTATTCTATTGCATTATGTTAGAATCTATTCTCTTGTTAATTTGAAACAGCATACACCTACAAATGCAACAAAATGAATGAAAAATACAAATTCACTGAATTATTATAATTTCTGGTATTTTTCTTTCTAAGGTCTTCAGGTCGTGTTGAACTCGATTCTCAAAGCGATGCTTCCGCTGTTCCACATTGCTCTTCTTGTCGTGTTCGTAGTTATAATTTATGCCATCATTGGCTTGGAATTATTCCTAGGCAAGATGCACCAAACTTGTTATAATAATTCGACAAGTAAGTGAGTTTTGATGAAAATTGTGGGGTTTTTGTAAATAAAATTTGTACTTAAGGTTTGAGAAATGCCTGCATTTAATAACAGTAACATTTATTGTCCAGGGGCCTGTCATTCTCGTCCCCAGGACCTCTCGGCCGTGGGAAACACGGAACCGGAAGTGCAAGAAAACTTCCAGTAGTTTCTAAAGCGCATGCTCTTAAATTGGGGCGATTTATGTATCGATCAATTCGAAACTTCACCATCCCCCCCCCGGGCCGACCCCGGGAATTTGAACTTTTTGAAATTTGACTGATCAAATTCTCCACCCCCTGTGCAAAAAATGTCTTCAAATGCCCCACTGTAACAAGAAATTAAGCGTTCAAATGCCCCACCTTCATATGAAAATTATGAAACAGTAAATACAAAAAGTACAAAATATGCGGAAATGTTTTTCGACAAGATAGCGAAATTCGCGTAAAAAGTTTGGATACCTTGTGGAAATTTAACAGTTTTATACAATTATGTAGTACACACCTTCAAATGAAACACATAGATTTTCCATGCCCGTTTCTTTGAGCCAGTTTTTCACAAAATTGAGGCCGTTCCCCTCGAAATCTGAGAAAACTGTATTTGCCGCCAATGCGAAGTATTTTCTGTGCATGCAGGAAGCACGCGAAAACGGGCAAAATTCCCCACCCCGTTATCAAATGCCCCACCACATGGAAGACCCAGAACGTCAAATTTCCTGCTCCCTGGAGAAGACTTCAAGTCAAATCCCGGGTATACCCGGGGGGGATGGCGAAGTTTCGAATTGATCGATACATTAGCACCCGTAACAATATTCACAGTGAAGTATTACGAAGAAACGAAGTACGTACATTCGCAGATTTTGCTTGTCTGTGAAAATATTCTCTATGTATGAATTTTCACATTTGATCTAGTGACCATGTCATCAGATGAGCCAGTGCCCTGTTCGCCCAGCGGTCCAGGTTATCATTGTAATATAGGCGAGGTGTGTCAAGGGCCCTGGGACGGGCCGAATAGCGGGATCACTAACTTTGATAACATTGGTTTGGCATGTCTCACGGTGTTTCAATGTATCACGTTAGAGGGCTGGACAGACGTTATGTATAGTGTGAGTATACTGTGTAGTTGATTGGCAACTTTGGGCCTGTTCACATGAGCCCAGGTAGGCGAGAAACTGCATGTCGTTTGTGAATGCATATAAAATTCAATAGGTGATTTCAGGTATAGACAAAATTTTGGTCTATTACTTCGAGCCCTGACTATATACTGTTCTTTTCCAGATTAATAATGTATCAGGCAGTGCTTGGCCTTGGATCTATTTTGTAACATTAATTATTTGGGGATCGTTTTTTGTACTTAATCTTATTTTGGGTGTTCTCAGTGGGTAAGTAAGGAGACTTGTTCTTATATATATTTTGTTATTTAGGACTATAGGATTAAGCTAGGATAAATATCAATATTTTGGACATTTCAGATGCTCGATAGAATTAATTGGTACCAGGAGCAGTTGCGAAAAATGCAACTTTTACGATTACGAGGCAATTTTTTTCATTGTCACGTATTTGCAATGAAAAGTGTTCAAAGCCTAAAATCTTTTTGGCGTTCCTCTCAAAATTACTTTGTTTTAGCTTTATTCTCTAGTTTATAGAGTCAGCAACCTTTTTAAATGCATCTGCCGGTTGAGAAACATAAAATAATAGTTAAAAAATGTCAATTAAAAAACAATTATCAATGATGATTTAAAATTGACGCCAAATTTACAGCCATATAAGCAAAACTTACTGAACTTCAGACATCATTTTCTCTTTGGCGTATCATCTAGAATCTCTTCATTTTAGTATAATTTTTCAGATAAAGCATTAAACATACTTTTTAAGTTTGTTTGCCGATGGAGAAACGTATCGAAAAATAAAATTTTTGAATTTAGTCATAACCTCAAGTGATATATTATACGCATTAGTTTCGAGCGCGTGTTACGTAACATACAAAAAAATCTCCTCTTAACATTTTACGGATATGATCAAATGTGCTTTACATCAAGTATTATGCTTACCTAATTACATACTGAGCCTAGATTATTTTATCTTTACCACAATTGACCATTTGCGTAATAGACTAAATTTTGATTTAAACAAGTCTAGACAAAAATTTCATCACAGCTTGAAAGAGCATCACAAAATTAGTAATATTCCAAAGTTTTGTTGCGAAATGTTGTGAAATGCAGAAAATATAGCCTTTCGAAATTTTCAATTTTCAGTCATTTTAGATTACAAACGGGAAATTGACAGCCTCGAAGGGTTTGGGGCTGTCAATTTCCCGTTTGTAATCTAAAATGACTGAAAATTGAAAATTTCGAAAGGCATATTTTCCGCATTTTACAACATTTCGCAACGGAACTTTGGAATATCACTAATTTTGTGATGCTCTTTCAAGCTGTGATGAAATTTTTTTTGAGATCAAAATTTAGTCTATTACGCAAGTGGTCAATTGTGATATTACTTTCTTAACTGTGTTTATCCTAACCTACCCTGTCAACTTTCTCTGTGGGAGGAAACCGGAGCACCCGGGGAAAACCCACGACTTTCGTCAGAGCGTTGACTGACTCTTTTCACATAAGTCCATAAAGCAAACTATAGGCCCTCTCGCAGGAATCGGGCCTGCGATCCTGCAATTCCGGTGCAGCGTTCTAACCAACTGAGCTACAGAGTCCGGTTGTTGCTTAATTCTGCCAGAGGGCCTATAGTTTTTGCAACTGCTCCTACAATCTTGGCCATAAACCGTAGGACGACGATACATTTTTATGCATTTTTAAGGCCTCCCCCTCCCCCCCCCCCCCCCT